>CAUYSK010020196.1:0-10769 GCA_963575035.1 Avahi laniger
GGGCCCAGCAGAGGAGGCAGGAGGCACACGGAAGACGCCGGAGATGTGCTGGCGGAAGCAGGGTTGGAGCGATGTCCTTTGAAGGTGGCGGCCAGGAGCAAAGCAGTGCAGAACCTGGAGCGGATTCTCCGCCGGAGCCCCCAGGAGGAACTCCGCTCTGCCGACCCCTGGAGTTTAGACGTCTGACCTCCAGAACTGTAAGAGAACAAATTTCTCTTGTTTTAAGTCACTAAGTTGCGGTAACTCGTGTGACGGCAGCAGTGGGTGGGGAGGACACCTGCCATCCCTGTCGTTGTTGTGGGCTGCGCGCTGGCTCCGCACCCTACCCGCCCTACCCGTTAAGTCGTTTCAGGCAAGCGATGGGATCTCTCTGAACCTTAGTTTCCTGCTGTGTGAAATGGAGATCACAATCTTTCCTTCCTCAGGTCGCCCTGAGGCTTACGGGAGATAATATACGTAAAGTGGCTCCATAAAGCGTCAAGCTGCCGTGATTGTTGTTGATCTTGGATTGGTAGAGGGAGTGGCCAGGGGCTGGCGCTGTGTGACCTTGGGTGAATTGTCTGACCTTTCTGAACTTGAGTTTCCCAACCTACAAAGAGGGGGTTATGACACTGACCATGAATCTGGGCCCAGGCTGTGCGTAGGGAGAAGGCGCGTGTGTTTCTGGCCACGTTGGAGAACACGGGGTCGGATCTCTGAACTGGGTGGGCCCCTGCAGGATTCGGGCCCTCTGCGGGCTGGTAGATAGAATAATTCGCATTCCTGCTGCTGCCCTCGCTCTTCCCCTGGGTGAACACCCGCCCCCATTGCCTTTGCTGTGACTGCCGCAGACCCACGTGGGGTTCCTGCCCTCGGAGGGCCGGGGGCCTCACACCAGCTCACTGAGGAGAGGCCCGGGGGTCTGTCCTGAGCTGAGGCTCCAGCCTCCTCTGGGCCAAGGGAGAGTCAGCGTTCCAAGGCCCAGCAGTGGGACTCAGATTTCCGTCCAGGCTGGGGCTTGTGGGCTTTGCCGCCATGGGTGCTGGACGTGGCTCCCTCGGGCCGCTTGTTCCCCTCGGTGGGAACTGTCTGTCTCTGTGGGGTGGCCCTTAAAGGCCAGGACCTGGTAGACCTAACACTGCAGGCCCTCAGTGCCCAGAAATTATCCGGTGGGCCGGGTACAGTGGCTCACGCCTGTAATCCTAGCTCTCTGGGAGGCCGAGGCGGGCGGATTGTTTGAGCTCAGAGGTTCGAGACCAGCCTGAGCAAGAGCGAGACACCATCTCTACTAAAAATAGAAAGAAATTAATTGGACAACTAAAAATATATAGAAAAAATTAGCCGGGCATGGTGACGCTTGCCTGTAGTCCCAGCTACGTGAGAGGCTGAGGCAGGAGGATCGCTTGAGCCCAGGAGTTTGAGGTTGCTGTGAGCTAGACTGACGCCACGGCACTCTAGCCAGGGCAACAAAGTGAGACTCTGTCTCAAAAAAAAAAAAAAAAAAAGAAATTATCTGGTGGGCCAGTGAATGGAGGGCCAAAGGGACCGAAAGTGCCCAGCGCCACCAGGCGTCCGTGTCAGTGGAGCCTCTCCCAGGCCCCCATAAACAAAGGCTGTGCGATCAGGGCCCCCAAGGTCGGGGTGTCCCAAAGGGGCCTTACTGCTCTGAAGGCAAGAGGCGACATTTCCCCGTCCAACCAGGCCTGGGCCAGCAGAGGTTAGTTGATGCGTCGGGGGCTGAGCACAGGGAAGACTTTCCTATTTTCACTTTTTTTCCTTCTTGGTTTCGTCACTTTCCCCCAACGTTTTATTACGAACATTTTCAAGCACACAGCAACATGGATTCCATAACACATTAGCAAACTCGATTGATCACGCATCCGTCCATCCCTCTACTCTTCCATCAATTGTCCCGTTTTTGATGCACTGTTTTTACTTTTTAGCATGCGAATTTTCAACACACGTGAAATAAGGAGAATAGTATAGTTAAAAACCCACGTGCCCAGCGTCAACATAGTGACATTTTGCTTTTTGTTTCCTGTCTTCTCTGTCCCCATTTTTTTCTGGAGGCTTTTAAGCCAGTCCTAGGTGCCGCATCCTTCCCCTTGTAAATCTTCCGTGAGAAGGTTTTACATAGAGGCCCCTTCGCCTCTCTCCAGGTAGCTCAGCTCAGATGCTGGCGGAGTTTGTCCCAACAGCCTGGTGGACTGGGCTGAGCATGGGATATGAGGAGACTAAGCCGGCCAGGCCCGGGGGGTCAGGCTGCGACCAGCTCACCCTCTCCCCACCTGAGGGGCTCCTCCTGCTGCCCTGCAAGCCCGGCCCCCTGGCACCCATGGGTGGGGACAGAGCCACAGTGCAGGTAATCTGGGGGTTTTCCTGCTTAACAGCCTCCCTCTGCTCAGCTGCCATCCCCAGGGCCTGGGGTACCTTCTGAGAGATGGTCAGGTGCTTTCCAGGTCTCAGCACAAGGCCGCAGCCAGCATTTGTGTGTGTGTGTCTTTGTGTGTGTGCGCAAAATTCACATGATACAAAATTAACAATTTTAAAGCGAACAGTTCAGTGGCATTTCGTCCATTCACAGCATTGTGCTACCGCCACCTCTAGCTAGTCCCGAGACATCTTTATCACTCCAAAAGAAAACCCCTGGCCCCAGAAGCAGTCACTCCCCGGGTCCCCCCTCCTCCCAGCGCCTGGCCACCACTAATCTGCTGTCTGTCTCTGTCGATTGACTTATCCTGGATATTTCACACAAAGGGAATCATACGACAGGTGACCTTTTGTGTCCCGCGTCTCTCGTTCAGCCCCACGTTGGCAAGGCTCCTCCGGGCTGTCGTGTGTGTGAGCCCCTCGTTCCCAGAGGTTGTCCTCCTGCGTGCCTCTGCGGCCGAGGTCCTCCAGGGAAGGCCCAGGAGCGGGGCTGCTGGCTCACAGCCGTGTGTGCGTCTCCTGCCCTCCCGATGTCTGTGTCCGTGGACGGTCCCACCCGCAGTGTGAGGGAAGGGCCCCTTCCAGCACCAAGGCTGGCACTTGTTATCAGCAAACGTTTCCTTTGTGCCAATCTTAGGGCTAAAGAAATAGGACCTCGCTGTTTTAATTTGCCTTCTCCCGGTCACAGCACGCTGGGCACCTGCAGGACATTTGCTCTAGAATGGCAGGAGCTGCAGTGCCTGTGGCCGACTAATCAGAGAGGTGAGATAATGTGGGACTTGAACCTCCTGAGTCTCACTGGGTGACCAACTGCTGGGGTGACAAAAGGTCCTGGTTTGCCTGGGACTGTTCTCATTCTCACACTGAAATTCTCACATCGCAGGCCGAGGGGGATGCTGGTACCCTGGCGACATCCTCCTGCCCCCGGATGTAGACCACGGGGTTGAGGGAGGGATAGCGACACTAGGTGGGAACTGGGGAGCCCCCTTGCTAAAGGAGGAGAAGGAGACAGCTAGGGGGGTGTCTTCCTACCAGGTCCCGCTCGTCCCGTCCTGTGCTGACTCGTCCCGTCCTGTGCTGGGGCCTGACAGCTGGGAGGAGGGGCTCCCACCCACCCCACCTGCTGCAGCCCGTTGGTGCCCGGCTCATGGAAGTTTCCGGAGCCAGGCAGCCTGGCCTCTTGCTACTGCGCGGTATCTGTTGGCACTTCCCTCGCCTCCCCTGTGTACCTTAAATGCCCCTCCCTCTGGGACCCCTTCCGTGAGCAGAGCCGACATCACGCAGAGGTGCATCAACTAGGGACCACGTGTGTCTAGAGAGCCTGCCGGACAGGACTTCCCGCCTCCTGGGCGCCACCCCAGTGGAGCAGCAGGTCGGGTAGGGCGGATGCTGGAGGCTGCGTCATTTTCCCATCGGAGCTTCCTCTGAGACAGGCTCCTGGGGACGAGGCAGGAGAGCTAGGCGGTGTCTGTGCATGTGGGGGATCATCGCCTCTGCCCGACACATGGGACCCCCAGTCAGGCCTGGGGGCGGGGCAGTGAGTGATCCCGGAGCTGGGCTGGCAGCGCTGGGCGTGGCCGCAGGTGTTAGTTTATCCGTCCCTGTCTGTGGAGCAAGGGCAGCTTTGGGACCACCGCTGGGTCTCACTCCTCACCGCCCTGCCGTCCCTGCTCACCAAGGGCGTGGCGTGTCGTAGGTGCTCCGCGGATGCTTTTTGGATGGAGGGACATAAGAATGGCACTGACTCATGCCATCTTGAGAAAGTCACCTCTCCCCTTTGCATCTCAGTGTTCCCATCCGTGAGGCAGACGTGCTTCCCAGGGGAGTCCCTCAGGCGGCTCAAGTCCACCCCGCTGCGCCTACCCCTCCTCCCCAGGGCATTTCCTGTCTTTGGCCACCAGAGGCCCTGAGACGGTCTGTGGCCCCGTGTACCTGTCCCTGTGTTGTTTGACTGTGCCCCAGCTCCCCCCTGCCTCAGCTGTGTGTGCCCTCTGCCTGGACACCCTCCCCCGCTCTGTTCTTCCTGTCGCTGTCCCCGTCCATACTTCAGATCCCCGCTCAGACACGTACTTTCCGGGTCCTTCCCTAACCTGCCTCTCCCACCCCAGTTACTCGCCATCCAAGCACCTGTTCTGTTCTTTCATAGGATGGTGAAGATCGTAGACACACATTTGTTCGTTTGCTTTTGGGGCAGGACTAGGTCTGTCTCATTCCCTCCTGTGCCCCCGTCTGGCACAGCACGTGCTTTGTAGGCACCTACTGAGCGCACACACCAACGAGGAGGACGTGACTGGCCTTTGCTCCTCCGCCACTGCCCACCCCGGTCGAGGGCTCCCTGTGTGTCAGCCACCGTGCCAAGCCTGCTCTGCAGCAGTCCGGTGAGCGAGGAACATAGTTCCTGCATTGCACAGATGTGGAGGCTGAGGCTCAGAGAGGTACAGCGATAGGCCCTGGGTCACACAGCATCCTGGGGAAGCCAGGGTCTGATTGAAATTGCCCCAACCTGAGGCCCAGGCTCTGCATCTCCATGCAGCCATCCTAGGATCCTGAGTGGGTCCCCATCCTGGCCCCTGCTTTCTCTTCTAAATCTACAGAAGCAAGACCTAGAAAATTCCACGGAGCTCCAGACGCCCCACCAGGGCAGGGGCCTGGCTCGAGCACACCTGCCTCCCAGGCTCCATGGCATGTCCCTCTCTTTCTCGCTGCCTCCCAAATTAGTTCCACGTTCAGCCCAGGGCCTGTGGTTTCCACTTGTTTTCTGTAACCAGAGCTCCCCCAGTGCTTGGCACCGAGATCCAGGACTCGGAGTCAGCTTGGGTTCCTGACTTCCCTGGGTGACTTAAAATGATTTTATTGGCAGAGAGAAACCCAGCCAGGGGTCAGCGGGCAGATCGATTCCGCTTGCCCGTAATCAGGTAGGGGCAGAGCACAGAGAGCAGCAGCGGCTCCCAGGACACGTGGGCGTGAGGGACTGGTTGCTTAAGTCTCATTTGCTAACTTCATCCTGGCAACCACTTTGCAGGGTGGGCCTTACCATCCCCACCTCCCAGATGAGGAAACCAGGACTCAGAGAGGTTGGTTGATTTGTCCAGAGTCACACAGCAAATAAGTAGCAGGGCAGAATCTGCCCCTGAGTCTGCTGGCCCCAACACTTAAGCTCTTGCTCCCAGATTCCTGTCCCATTCCAGGCTGTGGGCAGGACCTGGCCCTGGGGACCCAGAATGGTGAAAACCCAGACCTTGCCCATCGAGCTCAAAGTCGAAAGAAAAGGACCAGATTGAGTGCAAACAGTGATCAAAGCAGCGCCTGCCAGGATGAGACAATATGTATTTTTAGACAGTGAGTCAGTCCTGATGATTCACGGGCCTGGCGGGGCTTGCAGGGCAGCCCCAGGCCACAAAGGGCAGGGCAAGAGAACAGCCACACAGGGGACAGAGACCAGGAAGGGGGCAAGAGCTGCCCCTGCCGGGGCCACCCCCTCCCTCTCCACTGTGCTATCGAGGGCTGGAGCTGGGGCTGGACACCTTCCCACTTGCTTGGAAGATGCGTTTTTGAATAAGTACTTACAGAGCTCATGTGAACAGAATTAGAAAGTGATATAACACATCAATTTATAAACATCTGCTCTGGGCTCGGCACCATGCTAGGTGCTGAGGAGACAGCAGAACATGACACTGACCAAGCGCTAACCTCAAGCAACTGATGTTCTAGAACAGGTGTCGGCATACGTCCTCCATAAAGGTCCACGTGGTACACGTTTTAAGCTTCGCGGGCCCTTCCGTCTCCACTGCAGCTGCTCAGTGCTGCCCTCGCAGCAGGAAAGCAGCCGTGGGCAATATGTAAATGAAGGCGCGGCTGTGTGCGAATAAAACTTTATTCACAAAGTCAGGGAGCGGGCCGGATGCCTTCCGCCTCACCCTGGCTCCCTCATTTGCCCTCCGCTAGGTGACTTTGGGACCCCCTGGTGATCCTGCTGGCTGTCTCCTCCAAGACGGTGCGCTAGTTTTGCAGGCGACAAAGTGTTCGTGTTTGGCCTCACAAGCCCTGTGTGTAGGTACCTCTGGGCCACGTCAGCCTGGGGCCTCCTGGGGCAGCAGCATCCGTGTGTCACTCGGTGTCCAGCCTCGTGCTTGGGACCGAGGAGGTGATGGATGAACATTTGCAGAATGAACACCCCAAGGCTGTTTCCAGCCCTGTCCCTCGTCTTTACTTTAGTTTACTTTAATGCCACTTTAGTTAGAAACTGGCAAAAGAGGGTTGTATGACTGACGAGGTTCCCCTCTGGTCTTTCTCCTTGTCCCCCAGGGTCTGGGCACCTCAGTGTCCTTCCACACCGTGTGTTCACACACGGGTCTAGGGGAAGTTGAGGGACAGAGGGAAGGGCTCTGGTGGGAGCCCCGGCCTGGCTCGAGGTGGGCAGCCAGCGCCAAGCCTCAGCTTCCTCATCTGTGAAACGAACGGGGATAAGGCCCACGTCTCTCACGGAGGTTGCTCAGAGGCTCAAGCGAATCGCTGTGCCGGCTCAGCCTCTAAAATTCCGGGCGAGCTGTCTCAACTGTGCCTCTCAGCCCTTCAGAGAGGTGGGATTAGTGCCACCTTTATAGATAAGTTAACACAGACTGGGGCACCCAGGGACTTGCTTAAATTCACAGCCAGTGGGTTCACACCTGGCCTCTTTCTGCCTCCCTTGACCCTGGGACACCCTCTACAGTCAGGGACAAGCAGACAGGCCCCTGTGACCGCGCACACCCATTCAGTGGCCAGCCAGGGGACAAGGCTCCTGACTGCTGCGTGGATGTTTTGGGAGGGGCAAGCAGCCTGGCAGAGTGACCAAGCAGCAACCCAACCACCAGAACTTCCAGAGGCCCCAACTCTGGGGGAGGGTCTGCAGAGCTGGCATGCTCAGACCTGGGTTTGAATCTGGAGGACAGCTAGCTTTGTGACCTTGGAAAGGGATGTAACTCTTCCAATTTGCATAATAGGAATGTTAAATGACACACACATGCACATAGTTGGTTCTTGTCATTTGTGATAGTTATGATCTGTAAACTGGATTTACAAGTCCTCAACCTTTGCTCCTAGGGGCAATATGGGTTAGCTTCCTATGAGCTTCTGGTTGCCTTTTGTGAACTGATCAGTACCTAACCTGGTTCTGTGTGTGTTTCTGTTTAAAGACACTTTATTCAATACATATTGGTGATCTGTTAACATTGAGCACGTGGCCAATAGCACTGAAACTCAGACCTGGACGAAGCTTCTCTAACACTGTATTTTCTCTGTAATGGACGTCACCTTCTTGTGCTTGGGAAACGCTGAGCGGCACGTCACCTCTACACACATGGGCCGTTTTAAACACTGAAACCACCAACCAAAATGTGAAAAATGTGGCACTAAATGGACCACAAAAAGGACAGCTGTTTATGATCTGACAGCTCGAGACCAGGAGGTTAAGCGTCGCCTGGTGGTGCCTCAGCTGGGAACTTGGTCATCGGACGGCTGAAATTTTTTCGAGAACTTTGCACATGTCCATGAATGATCTGGAAAATATCTGCAGTATTGGTTTTGGGGGTGTTACAGGTAAAATCTAATAAGTAGATGAATTCGCAAATCGTAGTATCCACAAATAACGAGGATTGACTGTGACGGACATGTATGTGCTCAGTCATCGGCTGGAAGCAGCCTCCAGAAAGGTGATCTGAGGAAGCTTCCTCACTTCTTGGTAGCACTTTTTTTTTGGAACAGTCTTGCTGTGTTGCCCAGGATGGAGTGCAGTGGCACGATCATAGCCGTGTCCAGCTGTGGGCTGAGTCACAAAGGGCCTGGCCCTATTGTGGCAGTCCCCTTCCCATTGCTGGACACTTGCGTTCCAGCTTCTCTTGCAGCTAGAAGTGACCATGTGATCCAGCTCTGGCCAATGCAAGGGACAAACGTTTCCTCCATCTCTTTCTGCCTTGACATGGATGTGGCAGCCACCTTGTACCCATTAGGGGACAAACTGAAAATAAAAAGGCAACACCCCAAGGGTGGCAGAGCCAGAAGAACAGGAGGAACCCGGGTCATGATGCCAAAGAGCCTTGGATTATCAAGGCCACCGTGTGCAGCTCTAAGTCACTGCCAGCTGGATTTCGTGTGACCGTGGCTCAATACCCTCCTGACTCACTCAGCCACCCTGAGGACAAGCCCTTGGGGTTGGGGCCAGCCCAGCTGGGAGTTGGCCAGGGCACAGCACAGGATCCCAAGGCCTCTGACTCCTCGTTCCGAATTCTCTCTGCTCTGCCCGCGGGTTCCCAAAGCCTGGGCCTTGAGATAGTCTCACCCTGCTTCTGAGTCTCACACCAGTCACCCGCCTCCTGTGTGTGCACGCTGCCACCACCGAGTAAACGCCTCCGCTCCAGCAGGCCTCGTCCCACACCTACCAGGGGTTGCGAAGCCCAGTCCCTCTTCTGCCACCACGTCCCCCCATGGACACTGCATGTTCTTTTCCATTCACTCCCCTGCGTTCCACTCACGGGGAGCTTGTTTACAAAGGTGACTTTCCATCCCCGCCATCAACGAAAAACCAGTGTCGCTTGCCATGGAATGGGGCCAGTGTTCCGTTTTCCCCTCTCTAGAACGGGGATTCTAATATCACTTCTCTGCATATGATGCACAGAAGCGTTTAGAACAATGTGTAGCTTATAGTACATGTTCAATAAAGATTTGTCATTGTTATTACTCGTGAATAAAAAGATAGCTGTAAACATAAGTAAATACGGTGGACCACATCAAATCACCATTTGGCCATTTCAAGCTACAGTCACAACAATATTTGGTTTAACTGTGTATATGTGTACATATAAAGTATGATCTACATGCATATCTGAATATAATATAGTAATATAGCAAGTAGATGATCTACATCAGAAAGCCCTGGTCTGTATACCACAGAAAGCAATCCTGTTCCCACTTGGGTTGTTCTCTGCCCATGGGGACCCCAGCCCGAGCAGGGCGGCCAAGAGTGTGTTCCAGGCTTCAGGGTCAGGCAGAGCAGGGTTGGAGTTATGGCTGTGCCATGTCATGGCCACCGAGCAGAGGGCAGCTCCTCAGTTAACCGCTCTGTCGATGAGGCTGGTGACAACAGCTCCCTGACCAGGTGGTGTGCGTTTTCAATGCTGTCATGAGTGTGAAGTGCTTAGCCCAGTGCCTGGCAAAGGCTGGCCATGCAGTCAGTGGCTTCTTTGTTTCTCCTCTTCTTTCTTTCCATTATTAGAACGTGTTTAGTTGTTAATATTATGTGCTAGTCAATAAAAGACATGTGTCAAGGAACACAGACAGAAATAGTTCTACCAGGATGGCCTTACCCCGCACAAGTCGGGGGAGGTGCGCCCTCTCCAGCCGCCCAACATCGAATCACCTGTTCCTCCTCCTCCTCCGTCCCCAGCTCCACCCCCAACGCCTCCGTGTCCTGCCAAGCTGACCTTCCCCCAGACGCACCCTGGTGGCTTGGCCCCTCGGCAGGGACTGTCCTTCTCGTCCCCCCATCCCTCCCTTAATTGAGTCATTCATTCATTCCAAAACCCTCTATTGATCACCTGGTCTGTGCTAGACCCTGGGGTCACAGAAACGAGTCAGGAGGGCACTGGCTTCCACGAGAGCACAGTCCAGAGGAAGAGACAGACCCAGGACCAAGCCCAGAAGGGCCTTCCCAAGTTGAAGGCTCTGGCTCATGAAAAGCAAATTGGGGCCGGGGGCGGTGGTCACACCTGTAATCCTAGCACTCTGGGAGGCCAAGGTGGGAGGACTGCTTAAGGTCAGGGGTTTGACACCAGCCTGAGCAAGGGCAAGACCCCGTCTCTACTAAAAATAGAAAAACTAGCTGGACTTGTTGGCACCCGCCTGTAGTCCCAGGTGCTCGGGCAGGAGGATCGCTTGAGCCCAGGAGTTTGAGGTTGCTGTGAGCTATGATGGCACCACTGCACTCCAGCCCACACAACAGAGCAAGCTTGTCTCAAAAAAAAAAAAAAAAATTGAACCCCTCTTTAGAAAGATCCAGAAACTCTGGAGACTTCCGGGCGTCGGCTCCTGCAGCCCACTCCCTGTGCACTCCCCTGACTCTGCAATCTTTCCAGGCAAGAGCCAGAAGCTAAGAGGGTGAGCTCTGCGCAGATTCCCCTTCCCAGCCCCGGGATTTCGGGTGAGTGGCAGACTCCTCCGGTCAGTAAAAGATCGATGCTAGGCCGGGGCGCGGTGGCTCACGCCTGTAATCCTAGCTCTCTGGGAGGCCGAGGTGGGCGGATCGTTCTGAGCTCGGGAGTTCGAGACCAGCCTGAGCAAGAGCGAGACCTCATCTCTACCAAAAATAGAAAGAAATTAATTGGACA
>CAUYSK010020197.1:0-38995 GCA_963575035.1 Avahi laniger
GAAATTAATTGGACAACTAAAAATATATAGAAAAAATTAGCCGAGCATGGTGGCACATGCTTGTAGTCCCAGCTACTTGGGAGGCTGAGGCAGGAGGATCGCTTGAGCCCAGGAGTTTGAGGTTGCTGTGAGCTAGGATGATGCCACGGCACTCTAGCCTGGGCAACACAGTGAGACTCTGTCTCAAAAAAAAACAAAATTCTATTCAGCTTTAATTTGATGCTTACAACCTCTTGAGAGAGGCTGAGCAGTTTGCATCATCCCTACTTTTATAGATAAAGAAGTACATTGCAAGAAATTGAAGTTGGCTCAAGGTCATACAAGTAGAAGGCCACTGACTCTGAGTCCAAATCCTAAGCCCCAGGTCTAGCATCCTAGAATCCACCTATCACTCTTCCTTACCCTGATGTTCTCTCTTGCTGGACAAACATATATGGAAGTTGGCCTGGGCTATTAGAATTCAGAACAGGTAGTGCTTACCTCACAGTTTTGTGGTAGCCATGTCAGCTGAGACATTTCAGGAGTATTTTATAAGAAATAAAATGTTCGTGAAACCATATCTGAGTTTATCTAAGTTCTTAGATAAACCAATATGCATTGGTCTCCGTGACAGCAAGCAACAAAGTGTTAAAGATAAAACAGGAGGAAGGGTAATTGACATGTGGGCTTATTGGTCTTTCCCCAGGCCATCTGGGAGCTTAAATAGCCAACAGTTAATTAAAAATAAACTGACACTTTACTTTAAGGATAGTTTTAATAACCATTTATAAATGTTACATTAAAAATTCATACACTGTTATCAACTCCTGCTAAGGATTTACAGCACAATGAAGGTGTTATGAATGTTTTATAGGTACTGGGGAGAAGGCTTTTCCTGTAGAGACATTTTGAGAAGACTATTTGTCTTTTCTGGGCCACATCATAAGTATTTAAGGCAACAGAAGCTTACTGAGTAAAAACAACTCCCAAAGTTCAGATTGCGATCTCACCCTCCCAATGGTAACTGGCCACAGCTCTTTTCCTTAGGCATAGTGTGTTCCCGGCAGAGTGATTTTTCCAAGTATTGGATGATTTGTAGAGGAAAAATAAGCTAGCATAAACTGGCATCAGTGAATCTACTACCCAAAACTATCTTGTGTGATACTGATGGAAAATATTCCCAAACTGAAGGCAGGATAAAAGAATCAACTAGGAAGTTTTCATACACCCGTGGATTTTGCTAAAC
The DNA here is from genome assembly GCA_963575035.1 of Avahi laniger. Taxonomy (NCBI): domain Eukaryota; kingdom Metazoa; phylum Chordata; class Mammalia; order Primates; family Indriidae; genus Avahi; species Avahi laniger. The sequence continues at coordinate 1,226 of CAUYSK010020197.1, forward strand.
AACAATAAATACCTATGCTGCTTTTGGAGATTCTGTTGTACGATGAGATGAAGCACTACTAGATTCTTATCTGCCCTATTTGGCCACATCCTGTGAATTTGCCTAATATCACAACGTGTTGTAGACACAGCTCTTTGAGCACAGGTTTAGGTATGCATGGGTTCAATTCTCTAATGACAGTTGAGCAAAAGTTAGGCTCAGAATTAGGGACAAGTTTCTTTCAGCTCCTGACTTATTTTTTTTTTATTCCAGGCAGAAATCATGAAGTTGTATATATTGCAGGGATTGCAGAAGAGAACTTCAAATTGACTGCTTCACGGTTAACAATTAGAAAGTAAATTTCCTTGTTCAAAGACCAATTATTTCAAACTGTACCTTTTAGCAGTTTAGGACCTGTGTCTTTGTACAAATGCATGATTGAATTTAAAGCCCCGGACAACTGCCTCCAGTGGTGGCCCAGTTTCCAGGATAGAGCAAAAGGAACAGACGTAGAAATTAGTGGTACATTCTGGATTTGTTTGTTTGGTTGGTTTTTGTGGGGTTTTTTGCCTCTTTTGTGTTTGTTTTTGCTTTTTGTTTTGTTTTGTTTTTTGTGGAGTCAGGGTCTTGCTCTGTTGCTCAGGCTGGGGTGCGGTGGCAACATCATTGCTCACTGTAACATTGAACTCCTGGGTTCAAGCGATTCTCTCACCTCAGCCTCCCAAGGAGCTAGGACGGACGACAGATACATGCCCACCAGACCTGGCTAAATCTTTAAAGATTTTCTGTAGAGAAGGGGTCTTTCTATGTTACTAATGTTTTGTTCTTTTGCTTTTGTTTTTTGTGTGTGTTGTTTTGTTTGTTGTATTTTGATGGCTTGTACGGGGAGTACATTTGTTTTAATTTCTCTCTTTTCCTTATAGTTATATAAGTACAGGTCAGTACTACTTGAACTTCTGTACTGCTTGATAAGGAATTTCTTGACTGTGAACTAACTCTTGATGTCATTCTGAATGTCAGTAGGAAGCTACATTTGCAGAAACACAACACAAGTTTTATTAGTAATGGGCTAATAGGACTCAACATGAGAAAAGGTTTTTAGATGAACATCAGTTTATAGTTTAGGCACCATTGGTTTCTCATTGTCTTTTTAACTTTATTTCATTGGGACTCATTAAGTTTCTCCCTTTGGAATCATTCCATTGTCTGAGTGGAGTATATGTGTGTGTGCGCGCGCGCAAGCATGTATACACACTTTTGTATATATTATATCTATTTCCTTTTATTAACCATGACATAGAGATAAAATATCACAATTATTATCACATATTACAGGACCTGTGTGCATCTGGGGACCTTGATTTTTTAATAGTTTTTGTTTCTGGAGTTCTAGAATAAGAATTATTAATCTTTTAAAATTTTAAAATCATATCAAAGTTGCATTAAACCTAAGTCTTGTACTTCAATTTCTTCCAGTAGAGAGAGAAAAACTGAGATGAAGAGAGAGCAAAATAGATAGAGAGGAAGGCAGAGTGAGAGCAAGAATGAGAAAGAGAGAAAAGAATAATGCAAGAACAAGAGAGAGAACACACGCGCGAGAGATGTACAGGCAGGAGAGAAGGTGCAGGGAAGAGAGGAAGCGACGGAAAAGAGATATAAGGCATTTTTAGATTTTTGGAGCCAATTAAAATAATGTATAGTTAATATAGTTCCTGTATTAAAAAGTTTTTACAAGATCAGCTCTGGAGACCATTAGGTTGATCTCATGTTGGTCTCATAACAGTTGAAAGAGTCCAGGACTTTAACTTGTATTATTATACTAGTGAAACCTCAGTACCCACTTCTTCACCTCCTTTATAGCATTGAGAAAAGTAAAAAATCTTCTAAATAAAAAATTAAATGAAAATATGGCAGGGCATAGTGGCTCACGCCTGTAATCCTGGCACTCTGGGAGGCCAGGGCAGGAGGATCGCTTGAGCCCAGGAGTTTGAGGTTATAGTGAGCTATGATGATGCCACTGCACTCTAGCCCAGGTGACAGAATGAGAATCTGTCTCCAAAAAAAAATTAAATAAAAATAAATAAAAAGGATAATACCCTCCTCATAGTATTGTTGTGAGAATCAAATGAGATACTGAATATAGCCTAATAATAGCAGTTTGCAATCTACACATTTTCATAGAAAAAAATATTATCATGTTTCTAAAAGTATATTGTGGGGACAACAACGTTGTGTGTGAGGAACAGAAACAGTGAACAATAGACACCTGGGCCCATCCTCCCCAGCGCATGCCTTCTCTTCCCTTTCCCCACCTTCCTTCTGAGATTTTTGCCTGTAAAGCCTGTTTTCCTGTTGCCATCCATGGCTGCTACTTTGTTCTTTACAAATCTATATCTGGGAGGCCAAATTCACTAAAGTGTGCACAAGAGGGATTACTGCTGCTCTGGCTTCAAAAAAGTTTGTTCCGTTTGTTTCATCCTTTCATTCGAACGGGCTGGATCGGACTCCCACTGCTCCCCAGCCTTATCGGCTACCGTGTCTGCCACGGATATACAGGAAATACAGGGAAAAAAGCACTTAGTGTTGACTGCATTCTTACCATCCTCAGCACATGTATGGACAGATTGTTTGTCTAGTGAATGATCTAAGCTCCTTCCCACTTGTACTTTCTCACATTGTGACCTATGGAAATATACCATATGGATGTATCTCTGTGTGCATTTAAAGATAATAATTAGCCTTTAGCTTTCAGAGTGTTGAATCTTTATAATTCATTACCCTTTATATAAATGGAAAGATTACTGAACCTTTAGGTTCAGAGTAGCAGCCTGGTTCCTGCCAGTAACTGGCTGCTGTCTGTGTGGCATTAGAGTAATCACTTCCTCTAGATGCCTGTTTCCATATATAAAGTTGTAAAAGGAAGTCAATGGTGACAAACGGCAGATACCTTCAAGCTGATGAAAGTCAATCTAATATTAGAGATTTTGTATATTCACTAACTCTATAATGTGTCAGGCTGAGAGTTTAAGAAGTCTTCATAGAAGTAGCCTTTGAGCTAGACCATGAAGACGGAGTAAGAGTCAGATAAGTGCAGATGGATAGAAAACATTCCAGAAGAGGTCTAGAGATAGATGAGAGCAGCATTTATCTATTTAGCCATCCAACATCTGTTAATTGAGTGTGAGTCTGTTAGTCTGAAACAGTCACTGCTCTAGAAATAGGGGATTTAACAGTGAACAATACAGAAAAAAGTAATCTTTCTCTCATGGAGCTTGCATTCTAGTTGGAAGAGAACCAGCAATTCCATTTGGCTGGATCAGAGAATGCATTAAAGGAAGCAGCAATAGTTGTATTGAATTATACTGGAGTTGGGGAATAGAAAGCCTCCAGTTCAAGCCTAAGTTTGTATTTCGTAGTGATTGCTATTGTTTGAATATCCCCTCAAAAACTCATGTTAAATTTAATTGCCATTGTAACAGTATTGAGAAGGGAGAGACAGAAATACCTCAGAGGTAATTAGGTCCTGAGGGCTCTTCCCTCATGAATGGATTAATGCTGCTACGGTGGGAATGGGTTCATTACTATGGGAGTGGATTCCTGATGATGGAATGAGTTTGGCCTGATTTCCTCTCTCTATGTTGCCATGTCATGTCCTTCCACCATATTGTAATGTGGCAAGAAGGCTTTCACTAGATGGACTTCCTGAATCTTGGACTTTCCAGCTTCCAGAATCATGAGCCAAATAAATCTCCTTTCTTTACAAATTACCCAGACTGCTGTATTCTATTATAACAACAGAAAATAGACCAAGACAGTGATGTTTACTCTCAAAAGTTGCTAATGGACTATGGGGACTGAAGAGACTTTCCTGACCAGAGAAGCTGTGCAGGGAAGGAACAAGCCTCACCATGATACAACCAACCTCTAAGAGTGTTTACAGGCAATGGAGCTATAGAGGTGGGAGAAGAAGAAGAAGTGGTGCATCCATTGTGGAAAGAACCTGGACTTTGGAGTCAGATTGACATTTACAAGTTGTGGGACTTCAGAGGCTATTAAATCTCTCCGAATGTTGATTTCTTTATTTGTAGGATAAAGTCCAGTATATATACTTGTACTGGGAGGATTAATTTACAAGACCAATTTACTCAGCTAGCACAGTGCCCAGTAAGCAATTGCTCAATAAATAGTATCAAAGAATTTTTGTGCCGACTTCTTCCTGGTGGGTTGACAACGTAGCTGAGCAGTAGTAGAGGGGAAAACCTTGACAGATGTTGCTGAAGAAGCAAATGAACAAGGAATTATACTGAGAAACAGAAAAGGTTTCCTCCCTAAGCTGAGAAGTCTCAGGGGTCACACCTTGCTTTGCTGAAGGGAAAAAATTAGAGAAGAAAGTCATCTGCTGAAACATGACAAAGATTTTCATCATAATATGTCTCGTTCAATGTTTCCATTGTGAGTTATGAAAATTTTGACCCAAACATCTGTCAGCAGATCACATTTTCTTTATTAAGAGTGGTATTCATGAGACATTATCCCAATTTCAGTAAAAACTGGCACCATAGGCAGGACACATTGTAAAGTTTTGTTTACAAATTAAGAAGCAGAGAACTAAAGAATAGGGTCAATGGTCAGTCCATGGCCATTGATTAAGAGTGATTAGCCCAAGAACATAAGTTTTCCCATTTGGGATTCCAAAATCCTTTCTGCTGTATCCATCCATATTTTTGTTGAAAAACACTGTCCAATGAAGAATGAGTTTTTAATCCCAATTTGTTAAAACAACCCATTAAGCAGAAAAAAATATATCAACAAGAAGAAGTTATAGATAATGGATCCCATGGATGCAATGAGTTGGGAGATTTCAAAAGGCAAGCTTCAAGGTCTGAGTATTACTAGTCATATAAAGTGTATGGGGATCTCATATATTTGCATTTGCAGATGTGATAACCTGTGAAATCATTTAGCTCTGTGCCAACTAGTAGCATCCATAAAGAAAAGCTGTTAATATACATAACTCTGCTAAAGTTTCATCCAATGAATTACACTATGCAGCTCCCAAGGCCACGCAGCCAGCATTGGCTTGGTCGGTCCAATCGCAGATGCTCATTTCCTTCAGGCCAGTTTGATCTGTTGTTGGAAAGGACTTATAGCCTTCTTATGTTGAGTTAAAATGCGCAGGTAGCCATTGTTCTACAGGAAATAGACTCTAGATTCTAATTCTACATATGATATTTCCTTTAAATTTCAAATCTTTATATGTCTGAAATATATATTATAATCCACATAGATCTTCTCTTCTTTAAGCTTAACATGCCACTGTTACTCAACTGGTTTACATATTATGTTATAATTAACATAATTTTGAAATTGTTATTTAGCCATGTGGTTCATTTTAGTACAATGAACTCTTTCAAAAATAGTTTTATATTTGGTCAACTCCAGCTGATTTCATATGCAATAGCAACATACACAGTTCTCTTCTAGACATATTTATTCACTTCTTTTTCTCACCTCAACATTTCTCTCTATTCCTTTAATATTCTCTCTCTTTCTCTCTTAACTTAATTGTGGGTATCCTGACCCTCATGGGGTCACATTCTTTTTCTTGGACTGTTTCTTGCCTGCGGTCAAATGAATTTATTGTCCATAATATCACTAGGTGTCCCTTTAACTTTCAAAAATTTTATCCTGTCAGAGGTTGTATCAGTGGGTACAAAGGTCATATCTCTAATTTTTATTTTTGCTGAAAGCTTGAGTTTTAATCAGCCTTTTACACCCAGAAGCCTTCTCAACTGTATTCCTTTCTGACAGACATTGAAAAGTAACTTCCTTTTCTAACTCTTAGAGTCTCTGGACTCATGAACTCTCTCTGTTCCCTTCCATTATAACTTACGAGCTGGACAACTCTTCTACAAACTCAAGATTCTAGTGTGTGGAAATATGTCTTAAATTTCAAATAAAATAGGCTTAGGTCCCTATTGACACATCGGCAGGGAGTCCCATATTTTCCATTTGGAACTTCCCACTTCTCCTGAATTGTAGAAGAAATCTGGGGTCCACACAGCCCAAACCAAAGTCTAGCTTCCTCATTGGAAATCATCTCCCACTGGTTACTGTATAAGTCCACAGTCTTGAGAAGAATAAAGAGCATCAGCTGCACAGATGATGTTAATTAGCATCCAGGCTCCTGACGGGTTCTTGGTCATTCAAAGAAGGCTCATCCTATTCCCTTAGTGTGAAAATCAGCCATAGGAGTCCCTTGTTTAAGTTATTGGATTTGTCCATCTTCGTATTTGCTTTTTTCATTCCCATATGTAGTCACACCTCAGAAAGCTGACCTTCTCAATAACAGCAAGTCACATGTGGTTAATGTCGTTGCCCCTTGCAGACTAACAACTACTGCCACCTCTTGCCCAGTGGCCCACACCACCAATATCTGAGCTCTATTGCTTTTCCAACCCTTGAAATCCAGAGTCCAATTTCATCCCTTTTCCAGATAATGAAACGCCACATACATCCTTTTAGAGGCTGTTTATACCTTCTAAGATCTTGTATATGGGGGAGAATGGAAAAATGCTGCTTTCATTAACTCAAAATAAATTTATTCTCCTAAATGTGACCATGTAGACTTTGCTCACAGCTCTCTCCTGAGTAAAGCAAAGCAAAACAAAACAAAAACAAATCAATGAACGAGCAAAACCTGCAGAAGCCTGATCTCCTGTAGAGCCTCCCACTAACTGTTCAGAGTAGGATTCTGTTAGTGACCATTATGTGTTTTTATAATTAATGTTTTTAAAATGCAATATTTTTAGCTCTGGAAAAGTAATCTTAAATATCAGGATGCACCTGGCAATCAATGCTTGTTGAATGAATGAATGAGTACTATGCATTCACTATTTCATGCTGTTTATCCAAGCGATGTCCTCAACAACGTACCAATAACATGCAAAATTACCTGAATTACCTGGAAGCATTACAGCAGCTGTTACATCAGCAGTTATTTTGCCAGTTGTTCAGAGGTTGTGAAAATTAACACAAGCTGGCAGAAACACCGGCAATATATCTGGGAGCCATTTTTGCCTAGAATGGAGGTGATTTCTTTAGATAAAACATTGTCTGCAGGATGAGAGGGAATGAAAGGCGCGCTGAGCAGAGATCAGCATCAAACAAGAAGAACAAAAAGCATCACAGGAGAACGCGACACCGTGCGCTGCTAAGCAGACCGCGGCTAAGTTCTGATGTCACATGGGCAAATATCATTTGCTTACCTTTGAAGATGGGACGTATAAATACTGAGACGGTTTAAAAGCAAATTCTTAAGGATATGCTGCCTGTGCTGACAGGTGAGTGTTTTGTATGGATTTCACAGAATCAAATACCTGGTGAGTATCTATTACAGGTCGGGCACTGTGCTAGGTCCTTTTCACAGAGGAGTGAACCAATCCGACACACCTCTGCCCTCCTAAAATTCACAGCCCTGTGTTTAGTGCATATTTTGTACAGACTACACTTGAGAAAAACGAGGAAAATGGAAAAAAAAAACTGAATTACTTTGAGTGGCCTATGTAGACTGTACTCTTAGCCCAGAAACATGAGGTCAGATATTACAGCCTGCTGGCTAATATCCTCCGCACGGCTCTCCTTCACATCCCTCCTGCCCCTGGCACGGGCACGCCCGTGCCGTCCACGCCCACGTGTTGTTGACGGGTGAGCACTAACACCACCTCATTCCCCTTCCCCGCTGGGTCTTCTTTTTCCCTCCTTTCCTGAGTTTGTAACTCTGAGATCACTCGCCCACATCTCCCTGCAGCACTTTTAATCTAATCTTCTTCCTAACTGAGGCGAGGGTCATTTATAGATATTTTTCATAAAAACAATATTTCAGAGAAAATAAAAACCAGCACTTGGTGGCCAAAAAGCCCGTTAGGGCAAACTCAGAGGTCTGTCTCCCTCCACTGTTCGGCTGGGCGAGCAGCAGGGCGTTTCTCCACTCGCCAGCACTCTGAGACCCGGCTGTGTTGACTCAGGCTTGATTGCCTCTTCAAATAGGGGCAAAACGTCGCAGAGAGGGTGAATAGCAGAATCAGGCTGCTACTGAGATTGTCACTCTGCTACCCCTAACGCCGCTAGCACTGATGCAAAATTCAATTCCAGAGCACTGACAAATTGTATTTTACTTTTACAAATGCCCTAAGCCTTTAACCTAACTCTTCCCCATGGTAACGATCCCAGAATCCATCCAGGAGGATAACCGGCCAAGGGATAGCATATGATGGCACGGGATTAGTAAGCAAAAACACAGGGTCCTTGTTCAGACACTGCTGCTTTCTCGTTGTGTGGTCTGCCTGTGTTTGGGGCCGTCACATACACTGTCTAAACCTCTGGCTCGTCATCTGTAAAGGAGAAGGTAATCTGTAAATGAGAAGATGAGATAGAATAATAAAGTTTAAAAATTGGAAGTGACTTTGAACATCATTTACCCTAATTCCCTGTCCTTCCTTATAAGCAAAGTGAAGGGAAGGAGTTCTCAAACCTGCTGCTCATTTGAATCACCTGGGAAGGTTTTTAAAGTGCCCAAGCCCAGCTTACAGCAATTTCCCCTTTAAGTGGTTTGGGATGCAGATCAGTATTGGTACTTTTAAAAAGCTCTCTTTGGGATTCTAAAGTGCAGCCAAATGTTAAAACAGCACATATGTGGTGTCTCTCTCTCTCTCTCTCTCTCTCTCTCTGTCTCTCACATACATACACACAGACACACACAGACACACACACACACACACACGCCTGTAGAGAAGGAATCACTGCCCAATATCTGCTGAGGGACCCAAACAGGATATGAATTTATCTTATGTGTTGTACCAATACAACCGTTTTGCTACAACCTCAGTGGGAAACTCTACTCCCTCCAGCTGGATGCAGTTTTCCCTCTATTAAGCTTCCAGAACACCTATCACTCCTTACCTCTTATTAAAGCGATTTATTTACATCCATTATATAGACTCTATAAGACCATAAACTTCATAAGAATAGAGACCACATCTACATCATCTCTATACATTCTACATTGTCAGGGACTGTGCTACTTCCTGTGTTCTGCACAAGGAAATACATGCTGAACATTATGCTCCATCAATCACCTCCTAAATTCACACTACCGACCTCCTTTACCACAAGCCTTCATTTTTATGGATTAATTCACCCAAATTGCTTTTCTTTTCTCATTGCTCTAATTTTTCACGTTTTTCATCACATCTCTGCCTAACATTGCTCTTTTCTTTTCTATTCTTTAAAGGAATCTGACCCTTTGAACATAACCTCTACATGACCAGCGACAATGCCTGAAACAATTAGTGCCTCTTCAGGATGTTGGGATTAGTTTCACTCTTCACTTACTATTCCTGGGATTATGGGTAAAGGGCCATAAGTGAATAAGCTGTTTCCTCCAAAGAAGCAAATGAAATTTCCTTGGGTCTGCCTCAAATCTGTTGCATTAATACATTTTAGCATTTGCTAGTGCACCGTTCTCTCCTGACATTTTGTTCTTTGCAATGGATATTCGTTGCCTTCTGACAGCCATTCCAACTCTTTCTCTCGCCCCCTCTCTCACACAGACCCCTATCTTGTGATACACTAATTTTAAATATCTCTTCCCTTTTCCTTGTTACTTACCCAATATCTTCTTCCTTTTTCATGAATATAGCTCTTGCCCATATTTCTAGGAGCAAGTAAAATTCTACCTCTTTTTTTTAAAGCCTCTCTGAGCCAGGTGCAGTGGCTCACATTTGTAATCCCAGCATCTGGGGAGGTTGAGGTGGGAGGATTGTTTGAGGCCATGAGTTTGAGACCAGCCTGGTCAACATAGCAAGACTCCCATTTCTACAAAAAATCTTAAAAGGTAGCTGTGTGTGGTGATATACGTCTGTGGTCCCAGCTTCTCAGGAGGCTAAAGCAGGAAGATTGCTTGAGCCCAGGAATTCCAGGCTGTAGTGAGCTATGATTTCATCACTGCATTCCAGCCTGGGCAACAGCGTGAGATTGTGCATCAAAAAGAAAAAAAAAAGGCCTCTCTGACTTCCCTAACCACCATTGGTATCTGTCATCTCAACACAGCTGTCTCAAAACCACCTGTCTCATTAGGTGAACACTTAAATATTTTTATTAAGAAAATATGTTTTTATTGTTTCTCCAACCAGACTGTAAACTCCATATTAGAGGAGATCTTTCTTCTGCTTCTTCTTTCTCCCAATGTCTCCCCAAGTGCTGCGAAGACAATAAAATGGTTCTCAGAAGCCAGATGTACTACGCACTGACTCTGTGCTAGATTTTAGTCTAATCACTTTCTATAATATGATTGACTAATTTTGTTCTCATAACAACTCTAAGATGTTGTCACTATTATTATCCTCATTTTACAGAGAAAATGATACACAGAGAAATCAACTAACTCAAGTTTACACAGCTGGTAAGTGGTGAAGACGGTATTCAAATTTGGGCCATCTAACACCGGGCTCATGCTCTAAATCACTACGCAATGTATTATGAGCATATTGTGTTGCAACAAGGAACTAAAGAAGATGGTAGCGTAAATCCCTTAGCACAGGGTCTGGCACCAAGATCTGCAGTAAATGGTGGATGTTATTATTACTAAGCAGAACAGTCCTGGCTCTGCTCCTCACTTTACCATGTGATCTTGAGTCGATCACTCACTATCTCTACACCCACGGGCTCCAATGAGAAATGGATTTGGACAATCAGTAATCCATAGGTGATGGTTATCCCCCAAAGGGGCCATTGTAAATGCGTGAGAGAATTTTTTTAGAGTGCGGAGGCATTTCTGATTACCGTAATGACGAGAGTGCCTCTGGTCTTGAGCGGGGGGAAGGCAAGAAGGCTAAATATTAAGGTCTTTGCAGCCCTGCACAACAATGACTACTCTTGCTCAAAATGCAAAAGCACTCTCATTATGAAATACTGGACCAAACATTTCTAAGGTCCTTTCAAGATTTAAAATACCACAGTATTAATATTAGGCTTTTTGCTGAGATGTGATTGCCTGCCAAAGGTTTTAACCTTTATCACTTACTAAAAATTTAGCTCAGCACTACTCATCAATTACCCAGTACTTAAAACACAGGGTTATGTGTGTATAATTAATATGGATTAGATATTATTTTCCATGCAGTTTGGAAGACAAGTCAGTTTGGAGAGTAATACAACTACTCAATAATGCAAATGATGCCTATTTAAATTAGTATATTACGGTGCTTTTTTAAAATGTGGAGAGCAGCTTGGCATCGTTGGAAAAGCACAGCCTGGAAAGAGAGAAACACATTTTTCCAATCCTGGATCTGCCAATTATCAGCTATGTTAACTTGAACGTATTATTCATCTTCCTATGCCCTTGTTTTCTCAACTGGGGAACAGGGGCAACCCAATCTGCTTTAAAGGATGTTGTAAGAATTACGGTGACTCTGTTTAGAAAGGTTGGCACGTACTGGTGGCTCAATACATGGTATTTATAATAATTTTTATTATTCTTTTCATCGTGCAGAAGATATTTATTAGTTCCTCCCACTGTGCTAAAAGAGGAAATGCAATCTTGGATTTGGGCCTTGGAAGATAATTAAGTTTTGGTCTGGTGGATAAGTGGGCAACTTTATGGCCACAGAAAGCAATGGGCTTAATGTATGTTTTCATTCTTTCCACAAATACATATCAAGCTGCTGTTACATACCAAGCACTGTAATAGGTCCTAAATGTAAAATGAAGATGGTCTCCACGTTCATAGATCGACACTCTGGAGGATTTTGCATTGTGTCTCTGCATCTCTGCAAGAGGTGGTGGCCACATGCTGCATTTTCCAAACTCATTTTTATAACTTTCAGGAATATAATTAAAAAGAGCAACATTTTAGACCTATAGAAATGTTTCTGTTCATTAGCTTTATTGCTTATAGGAAGAAATCAGAAATCCTTCAAGTGAATTTAGTCTAGGAATTGCACCTTCCATAATGTAGTGCAAACACACACACACACACACACACACACACACACACACACACATACATTCAGTTACTCCTGTGACTTAATAGCATGAATATGAATGAGCACATTACTTACTCATATTAGCCTTAATTTGTCTCATTATTAAATTTGATTTGTAAAGGTCCTTGGTTTATTATCTGAAAAAAATGATTTAGCAGTAAAAAAAATGTTTAGAGAATGTAGGATTTTGCTGGGTCTCACAAACAAATTTGACCTAGGGAGTGCTTTTAAAAAACATTTTCCTTGTTTTATCTGACTTGATAACAAATACTGGGAAATTTTTGCATACCTGTTACTCTTATCTCATGGCTTTCTCTGACTTATATTTAGTGAACATTGTTTTGAACTCATGGCTTGCAAGATTATGTTTCTCTTCCCAGAAAAGTGAAAAATAGTTTTAACTAATTTTTAAATCTGTGGCTAGAACGAATTAATTTAATTTTTAATTTAAGGATAACAGAAGACATTGCAGCAATATTAAATGTTTGAATTATCCCAATTAGGTCTGCTATTTGTCTCTGCCCCCAAATGCCAGTGATCTTTGATTGACAGCTACCAAACATTCAATCACATAAATTTACAGTCTGCAAATAACCTTTGGGTATCTATTATATACCCAATGTATATAAAGTGCTATAGTAGGTACTAAAGAATAAGAGATAATTAAATCATAGCTCATGCCTCAAGGAGCTTTTAGTCTAATAGGGAAACAGTCTTCTTAATAAACATAATGATGTTTTATAGTAACTACATATTAGAAGCATGTCACAAAGAAAAGAATGATTATCCAGTTTGGCAAATATCTGGGAAAACTTCTTTTTTTCAGTATATTATGGGGGTACAAATGTTTAGGTTACATATATTTCCCTTGCCCCACCCGAGTCAGAGATTTAAGCGTGTCCATTCCCCAGACCCAGACGGTGCTCACTGCTCCCATTAGGTGTGTGTCCACCCATCCCCAACGGGGAAAACTTTTTAGGACTCAGGCAGATGACTTATTACTATGGAGTGGATACTAGTTAAACCAAATCCCCTCTATTTAGCAATTAGAAAGAAACAAGAGAACATCATCAACAACAACAATAACAACTACAACACGTCAGGGTTATGGAACTTCCCTTCCCCACTTCATTTCCCTTTCTGGAATGAGTAGAAGATGGTTCAAGATTTAATGCTTAAAAGAACCTATGAGAGCAATTGTACTTTGAAAAAAGATGAGAGTCACCTAAAATAAGAAATGTTTGCAAACACATTTTGAATTCCACCTCTGAAGAGCCAGCACTGGAAAATATATTCTCACTCTAAATTGTCACCTCCATATGGTAACTATCAAAGGCAGTTTTCCTACAATGCCCACTCACAATGCTTCCTCAGTTAAACCCAATTCAGGAAAACATATTACTAAAAACCATAACGATATTATTGGTGTTGATAGTAGTATCCCATTACATTTCGTAATGTCCCATCTTCTAATATTTCACTTGCATAAAACCCTCATCCTTGGTTTATATACTCTATCTTTTATAATTGGGAGTACTAAAGCTCAGAGACATTGAATAAATAACTTTAGGTCATGCAGTTAAAAAGCAATAGAACCAAGGCATGGTCTGTAGTCATTTGACTTAAGTTTACTGTTTTTTTAAGCAAACTTTGTGAAGCTGATATGTGTAAATATTGAGCTGTCAAAAATGTATTCCTAATATTAAAATTGTGACTTAGGGCTATTATGATTTGTGAGCTAAAAGTTACCTTTGTCCTCAAGCTATTGTTATGCAGAAGATGACATCAAAACTGTTCTCAGACAAAACCTATCAATCTAATTAACCCATTAGGATTTTTATGGTGTTATAATTGAAAATAATAATCTTCAAAGTTATATAACTCACTTAGATGACTAGATCAGGAGTTCCTATGGTTAGCATGCAACACATTCTTGGGGTCTTACTTAAGATTTTGTGAAATTGCAACCCAATTAGCTATAAATCCATTGCTTTCTCACCCATGCAAGAAAGCATATTGAAATTCATATGAGGGCCAAAATGATGTATAAACTCCAATCTAAGTGATAATAAAAAGTTATTGTGAACTTTGTACCTTAATTATTATTGTTAAGACACTAATTGTGGTACTCCTCTCAACAGATCAAGACTCACCATGGTGCCATGGTTACCATTTAAAAGATTGATTTATTCATTTATTACATAGTATTTGTGCGTGTTACCTTGTTATGAAGTCATGTTTAAAAAACGTACTGCAAATATTAACATAGTAACTTAATCCTTTGCTTTCAGTCATTCTCTTTTGAAATTCATTTTAAAAATCCTGATGATAATTGTAATAATAAAATGATTACATAACCCCAGCATTGTTATAGTGCTTTATATTAATAATTTACCAAGTACTTTCACACCCATTACACTTGATTCCCAGTAATCTTGTGATATATTTGGCAATTCCCACTTCACAGATAAAGAAGCTCAGATTTATAAAAAAGAGCTTGGGAATATGAAAAATTGTGTTTACTGACAAGTTCATCATTTTAAGTTTGGTATGTCTATAAGGAAAGAAGAAAGTTAGAAACACCCAAACCCAGAGAGAATTGTCTCAGTCCCTAAATTGGGAAGACTAGCATTAACTTAGTAGTCTTAATTCTGATTGGTTTGTTCCGCATCAATACAGTTAATTAATATACAACTCCAAATTAGCTTTTGCAGGCAGGGAAATGTCAGTGGGTTTCTTCTTGTCCTCCCACTAAGTGGAGGACGTTAAATCATTATTATACATAATAGTTTCTAATTCGCAGGTGGAAATATTAGCTCCCAAATGCATAAAAAAATCATTTTCAGTCTGAAGGTCGACAGTCATATATTGAATTGTTTTGGTTTCCTGCTGGCCATTTTACAACAGGCTTTAATGGTTACAATAGCATCTTTCTTCCATAGTGAATTATGAACCTGAACCTCATCTCTTCACCATTAACTTAAAGATGTGGTAGCTAGGAGACCAGATTGACAGCTGCATTTTCCTAACAGAGAAAAGGAAGCCCAGACAGGTTTAAGTGACTCATGAAAGATCACATAGAACATTTCACTGGTTGGTGGACCTCCCAGATTGACACAAGCCTTGGAAGGAGCTGATCAACCTATTTCTTCACGTTTATCTTAAGTGCCTCCTCTCTCCCTCTATAATTTTACACCCCATGGCATTCAAGGGGACAGTGGAAAATGCATGGCTTTACCAGCAGCGAACACTCTCTAAGTAAGACTGTAATTACTGGCTGAGAAGACTTGGACTCACTATTGCAGTGTTTTATCTGCTGGGTAGGCAATTCATTAAAACAGATATCTAGTGTTTTAATCACTCTGCCAAACTACCATCTGTTTTCATCCCAGCCTCCTCCCAACCCTAAACATCCCCCTCTACCTCCTGCTACTGTCCTAGGCAGGCTTTGGTATAGGAAAAGACAGCTTGTGCGTGGAATGTCGGGGGCCTGTGCAATAACTCATCTTTTCGGCATGACACGACAAGCTGTCGGATGCTGTGAATATGCATAGCAGGTCTTGCTGGGCAAAATCCTGGATCTGCAAAGAGGATGCCGTCCACTTGGTGGAAACAAATGCTTCCTCCCTCTCTTCACCCCCCACTCCAAACAGTTACCAATCCTTCAGAAGTCTGAGAAATATTTCAGAGCCCAAGAACAAGCTTCCTGGAGGAAGGGATCTGGATTCTAATACTTAGGAGATGAATTAAGCTCAGAAGTGCTATTTTATAACAAAAGATGTCAATTTATTATTAATAGTATGACTACCATTTAATAGGTTCTTACTATCAATTAGAACAATGTCGAGTACTTTATATACAGTACCTCATTTTATTTCCCAAAATAACCCTGCTGAGTAGTTAGTTCTGTCCCCATTTTACAGATGAATCAACTAAATAAAATTCAGACTGCCTACGTAGGTCATTAATTCACAGTCACAGCTACTAGGTGGCAGAGACAGGTTACTAACTCCTGTTTCTTTGACCCTTAGTGACTGTATTACCTGCCAAGCTTTGCGATGCCACAGAGATGCTAGCAATGAGCTGCCTTAAATGACACTTTTATGCTGTGGTCTGCAATATTTATTGCCTTCTTTTTATTTTCATTGCAACCGGTCAAGTTTCATTTTATTTCGTTTTTTTTTAAATTCTCCTTTTTATAAAATAATAAAAGCAAAAAAATAAAACAAACAAGCTAAGGCTCAGAAAATTACTTTATCCAATATTACTTGACAGAATCTCAGTAACAAGAATCTTTGGTGCTGCAGCCTAAAAGTTTTTCTAAGCAAGCTTTATCTGTGAATGCCTGTCCCAGACCTTAACAAGTTGAAAAAATCTTTTCTAAATGATGATCAAGCCTCAGCTCCTCACCCCACTCCCTCACCTGCCGGTGCAGGATGAACCGTCCATGGCCAGCAACACACAGGTGCCATCTCATGCCTAGCTCATATTCTGGATTCAGCGAGGTCAAATTGGTAGGTCAAGCAGTTCCAGGGCCATAATTTTTGAAGCGCCCAATGCAAAATAAAAATGTGGGGCTCCTTGTTCTAAAATTGTTAAGAATTCCCAGTTAGCAACAATGGGATATTAAC
Source organism: Avahi laniger (assembly GCA_963575035.1). Taxonomy (NCBI): domain Eukaryota; kingdom Metazoa; phylum Chordata; class Mammalia; order Primates; family Indriidae; genus Avahi; species Avahi laniger. Next base: position 17,880 of record CAUYSK010020197.1, read on the forward strand.
CAGGCATGGGGCCCTTCCGAACGTGGGGCTGTATGCAGCTGCACAAGTGGCATGCCCACGAAGCCAGCCCTCACTGCGCTGCTTATCACAGTGTAAGTCTCCAGAGAAGGCCCTGTGTTCCTCCACCTTATTCTAACAGAACCCAGAGTGGACAGGATGCTGGACTGGGAGACCATAGCCCTGGGTCCTCTTTAGCATGTGCTGTTAACCGGCCCTGTGACTTTAAATGTGTCATTTAATCTCTGGGGCTGAGAGTTCTCAAAAACTCTGATTGGACTAGATGATCACTAGAGTCTGCCCAAACTGCCCCAGCCTACCACCCTTAGCCTTTCCAGCCAACTCCCTCGCTTCACTTAACTTCATTTACCTTTCTCAATTTTCCTTTTTGCCAGTGCAAATCTAAAACTAATCAGTCTCCGTAACACCTGCGCCACAATCTACCACGGCTCACGCCCTCCAGCCTCATCGCGGAGCTGCGGAAACACGCCTGGCACCTCAATGATGAGGTCACTGTTGCTCAAGTTCAATATTCTCTGACTCAGATGCCCGCCCTAGGCCTTTACAGCATTATTTTAAGGCAGCTAAAGAGAAAAAAAAAAATCTTTCCTGTTTTGTCTCCCAACAGGGAATTAGCAGAAAATTTTCCTCAAAAGGACACATTTGTTAAAAGCATGTATTTCTTGGTTTCTTCTTTATTGTTGTTGTTTTTGTTAACAACGACTTTTGTGTCATGAAGATAAGAAAAGACATACCAAAATCTCTTATTTAGGTACACTGCAGAACACCATAAACTCCATGCTATGAAAAATTATAGTGGTAGCAACATAACCTATATTTTCTCCCTCTCTAATTTCCTCCTCTTGTTCTCTCTAGTAAAAAATAAATAAATTTTTTCTGCTTTGATTTCACTCTTTTTTCCTGATTCTTGGCTAAATCGTATCTGTTTCTTCCTTTAAAACTCTGAGTCATCTTCAGGTCCCCACATCGCCCTACCAGTGTCATCTTCACCACCAACATCACCTCCCCCCCCAGGGCTTCAGTACCGTCTCTCCTCTGCCGTGGGGAGAATACTTCTTTACCTCTGCATCAAAAAGGGCCTTGCTTTTAGCTTGAATCAGATTTTGGAGTTTTCCAAATCTTACTACCCCCTTCAAATAAGAGATCAGATCCCTACTTCCTGCCTAAACTTTCCTAATTTCCACCTGTCCAAACTGGTACCACCCTTCCCCTAACTCAACCCTCTCTTAATACTTACCACTTTGTTTTTTCTTTTTAGTTTTGTTTTAACTGTGGCGAAATACAGATAACATTTACCCTGTTAACCATTTTAAGGTATACAGTTCAGTGGTATGAAATACACTCATAATATTGTGCCCATCACCACCACCCAGCTCCATAATTCTTTTCATCTTGTAAAACTGAAACTCTGTGCTCATTAAGCAGTCATTCCCCACCCCTCCTTCCCCCCAGGCCCTGACGACCACCACTGTTTCTTGCTCTATGATTTTGAGTACTCTGAATACCTTATATAAGTGGAATCATAGAATAAATATTCTGTGATTGTCTTTTTGGGGGGATGACTGGCTGATTTCACTTAGCATAATATTCTTGAGGATCAGCTCTGTTGTGGCACGTTGCAGAATTTCCTTCCTTTTTAAGGTTGAAAAATTGTTTCATTATTTGCATAGACCACATTTTGTAATCCATTCATTCATTGATGGACACTTGGGTTCCTTCTACATTTTAGTTACCGTGAATAATGCTGCGGTGAACATGGGTATGCAAATATCTTTATGAGAGCCTGCTTTCAATATTTTAGGTATATACCCAGAAGTAGAAATGCTGGATCATATGGTAGTTATATTTTTAATTTTCTGAAGAAACTATTTTTTTCACAGCAGCTGTACCATTTTACATTCTCACCAACAATGTGTCAGGGTTCCAATTCTCCACATCCTCTCCAATACATTATTTTATTTTTTTTATTTCAGCATATTATGGAGGTACAGATGTTTAGGTTACGTATGTTGCCCTTAACCTCCCCTCCCCCCCAAGTCCGAATTTCAAATATGTCCATTCTTCGGGTGGTGCACATTGCACTCTTTGTGTGTGCATGTACCAGTCCCCTCCTCCCTCCCTTCCTCCTCCCCCTCCCCTCCCCCCCCGCCCAACATCCAATAGATATTATTCTTATATGTGCACTTATGTATTGATCAGTTAATACCAATTTGATGGTGAGTACATGTGGTGCTTGTCATTCCATTCTTGGAATACCTCACTTAGTAGAATGCGTTCCAGCTCTATCCAGGAGTATACAAGAGGTGCTATATCACCATTGTTTCTTAAAGCTGAATAGTACTCCACGGTATACATATACCACATTTTATTAATCCATTCATGTACTGATGGACACTTGGGTTGTTTCCAATACGTTATTTTTATTCTTTGTTTTTTTATAATAGCCATCCAATTGAGTATGAGGTAATGTCTCTTCGTAGTAGTTTTGATTTTGATGTTGAGAATCTTTTCACGTGCTTATTGGCTATTTGTATATCTTCTTCAGAAAAATGTATATGCAAGTCTTTTACCTATTTTAAATGAGGTTATTTGTTTTTATTGTTGAATTTTAGGAGTTCTCTATATATTCTGAATATCCATCTCTTATTAGATATATAATTTGCAAATATATTCTTCCATTTTGTGTGTTGCCTTTCTATTCTGTTAATAGTGTCTTTTGATGTACTTTCTGGTTTTTTTAAATTTTCACAAAGTATAATTTCTTTATTTTTTTTCTTTTGTTGCCTGTTTCTTTTATGACATATGGAAGAATCATTGCCAAAACCAATGTTGTGAAGATTTTGCACCACTTTAAAAAAAAGGTTTTATTATTTTAGGTCATAAATTTAGGTCTTTGATCCATTTTGAGTTAGTTTATATATGTATTACATTAGCATCCAATTTTATTTTATTTTATTTTTTACATGTGGATATCTAGTTTTCCCAGCACCATTTGTTGAAAAGACTGTTCTTTCCCCACTGAGTGGTCTTGGCAGCCTTTTCAAAAATCATTTAACCATATTTGTGAAGTTCATTTCTGGGAGCTCTATTCTATTCCATTGGTCTGTATATCTGTCTTAAGCAAGTATTATGCTGTTTTGATTACTACAGCCTTGTATTAAGTTTTGAAAGCAAGAAGTATGAGTACTCCAGCTTTGTTCTTTTCTTTCATTTTTATTGATACATAACATTTGTACATATTTATAGGGTACATGTAATATTTCGATATACATTTAATGTGTGATGATCAAGTCAGGATATTTAGGTTATCCATCAACTCAAATATTTATCATTTCTTTGGTTAGAAACTTTTCAAATCTTCTTTTCTAGTTATTTTGAAATATGCACTAGATTATTGTTAACTATAGTCACCTTACTATGCTATCTAATATTAGAACTTATTTCTTCTGTGTGTTTTCACCCATTAACCTATCTCTCTTCTCCCTCACCGTCCCCATGCCCACCCCTCCACACACACACAAACCCTTCCCAACCTCTGGTAACTATCATTCTACTCTCTATTTTTATGAGATCAACTTCTTTAGGCCCCACATATGAGTGAGAACATGCAATATTTGTTTTTCTATGCTTGTTTATTTCACTTAATATAATGACCTCCAGTTCCATTTATGTTGCTGCAATGACAGCATTTCATTCTTCTTATGTCCAAATAATATTCCACTGTGTACATATGCTATATTTTTTATTCATTCATTCATTTGTACTTAGATTTATTTCATGTCTTTGCTATTATGAATAATGCTGAAATAAACATGAGGTGCAGTTATCATTTTGACATGCTGATTTACTTTCCTTTGGATAAATACCCAGTAGTGGGATTACTAGGTCATATGGTAGTCTTATTTTTAGTTTTTGATAAATATCTATATAATTTCCCACAATGGCCATACTAATTTCCATTCTCACCAACAGGTGAGAAAGATGTTATCAAAAAGATAAAACATAATAAATGCTGGAGAGGATGCAGAGAAAACAGAACTCTTAAACAGCTTTGTTCTTTTTCAAGGTTGCCTTGGCTACCTGGGTTCCTTGAGATTCTGTTTTATAAGAGTTTTTCTATTTCTGTGAAGAATGTCATTGGGATTTTGATAGTGATTGCACTGAATTTGTAGATCACTATCATTGTAATTACTTAGTATTAACATTTTAACAATATAAGTCCTCCGATCCATGAACACAGTTTTCTCTAATTTTTTCATCAATATTTTATAGTTTTCTTATACAAGTCTTTCACCTCCTTCGTTAAGTTAATTCTTAAATATTTCGTTCTATGTAATGATATTGTAAGGGAAATTGTTTTTGTAATTTTCTTTTCATTGTTAGTATATAGTTGTACAACTGACTTTTTTGTGTCGATTTTGTGCCCTGCTACTTTTCTGAATTCATTTATTCTTTCTAACAGGTTTTCTTTTTTGAAAACTTTAGGTTTTCTATATATAAGATCACATCATCTGTTAATAGAGATAATTTTACTTCTTCCTTTTCAATGTGAATGTCTTTTATTTATTTTTCTTGTCTTATTGTTCTGGCTAGAACTTCTAAGACTATGTTGCATAGAAGTGACAAAACCAGGTATCCTTGCTTTGTTCTTTATCTTAGAGGAAAAGTTTTTAATCCTTCACCATTGAGAACGATGTTCCCTGTGGACTTTTCATATATGGTTCTTATTATGTTGAGGTAGTTGCCTTCTATTTCTAGTTTGTTGAATATTTTTTTATCATGAAAGGATATTGAATTTTGTCACATAGTTTTTCTGAATCAATGATAATTAACATGTGGGGGTTTCCCCCCTTCATTCTGTTAATGTGGTGTATTACATTTTTATATGTTGAAACATCCTTGCATTTTAGAAATAAATCTCTCTTGGTCATGATATATAATCCTCCCAACATGCTGTTGAGTTTGGTTTTCAAGTATTTTGTTGATAATTTTTGCAGCAATGTTCATAGCAGATATTAGATTATAGTTTTCTTGTAGTATCTTTGTCTGGCTTCAGTGTCCATGTAATGCTGGCCTCATAGAATAAGATAGAATGATTTTCCTCTTCTTCAATTTTTTGGAAAAGCTTGAGAAAGATAGTGATTAGTTCTGTTTTAAATGTTTGATAGATTTCAACACTGAAACCATTTAATCCGGGGCTTTATTTTTTTGTTGGGAGTTTTTTTTTTAATTATTAGTATTATTGGTTCAACCTCCTTACTATTTATAGGTCTATTCAGATTTTCTATTATATTTCTTCATGCTGTAATCTTGGCACATTTTGAGTTTCTAGGAATTTGTCCATTTCATCTAGGTTACCTAATTTATTGATATATAAGTATTTATAATACTTTATAATCCTTTTTACTTCTTTAAATTTGTAATAATATCCCCACTTTCATTTTTGCTTTTAGTAATTTGAATCTTCTGTCTTTTTTTCTTGAACTTCTTGAATGTTTATACTCAAGACTTTCATTAAATTTTGAGAAATTTGCATTGTTTCTTCAAATATTCTCTCTGCCTCATTCTTCTTCTTCTGGAACTTTGACAAATGTATGTTGATCTGCTTGATGGTGTCCCATCAAGGTTGCTTAGGTTCTAATCACTTTTCTTCAATATATTTTTTTTTTATTTTGTTCCTCAGATTCAATAATTTTCATTGTCCTATCTTCAAGTTCACTGATTTTTTTCTTCTGCCTCTTCAAATCTTCCTTTGAATCCCTCCAGTGAATTTTTCATTTCTGCTATTGTGCAGTTTAGCTCTAGAATTTTTTTTAAGGTTTTCTATTTCTTTCTTGGTATTTCCACTTTGTTCATACATCATTTTATTGACTTTCTCCGTATCTTCCCTTAGCTATTTGAGCTTCATTAACATTATTGTTTTAAAGTATTTTTTTTCCCAGTAGATGTGACATGTTAGGTCCTTTTCAGAAACAGTTTCTGCCTTTGAATGGACTATAGTTTCCTGTTTCTTTGTATGCCTTGTGATTTTTTGTTACAAGCAGACATTTGAATCTAATAATGTGATAACTCTGAAAATCAGATTCTCCCCTTTCCCCAGTATTTGCTAGGCATTTTTTGTTGTTGTTGTTATTTATATATTTTTACTGTTGTATTTCACCTCTGTGTCCAGGATCAGTCTCATGTATAAACTAAAAGTCTTCTCAGGTCTTTTTTGCACCTGCACCTTTCCCTGCGCATGCCTGATCACTTTCCAATTGTCCCTATATCAGCATTTGTTTTCGAATGCCCTAGTTTTTTTTTTTTTTTTTTTTTTTTGAGACATAGTCTCACTGTGTTGCCTGGGCTAGAATGCCATGGTGTCATCCTAGCTCACAGCACCCTCAAACTCCTGGGCTCAAGCGATCCTCCTGCCTCAGCCTCCTGAGTAGCTGGGACTGCAGGCATGCACCACCATGCCCAGCTGATTTTTTCTATATATTTTTAGTTGTTCAATTAATTTCTTTCTAATTTTAGTAGAGACAGGGTCTCCCTCTTGCTCAGGCTGGTGTTGAACTCCTGACCTTGAGTGATCCACCCGCCTCAGCCTCCCAGAGTGCTAGGATTACAGGTGTGAGCCACCGCGCCCGGCCCAAATGTCCTAGTTTTTAATGACTGGCTCCCAAAAGAGAAAATAAGAGAAAAATGAAGACGAGTGGAGAAGGGGAGTGCCCTTTAAATATCCCAGAAATCACTTTAGCTGGATGGTGAGGAGCTTACAACCATGGAGAGAGATAAAACAACAATGGCCACCTACCACTTTGTCTATATCTTGTGATCAAAAGCAGGAACGAGAGCATGGTTCCTTGATAATTGTATGACAGGCTCCTTTCTGCCCATCTGACTGCCACAAGCTTTGGGCAGGTCACTTCAGTAACATGTGTACAGTTGTCCAGTAACACGTGTACAGCTGTCTGCCATGGATCTCGCAGTAGGGAATGGGTAACTGCTACTGTGCTAATTGCTGGAATGAACTGAAATTGACCACAGTTTAACATCTGCACCCTTCTTTTAGAAGTTGTAAGTCTTTAATGGACTCCAGAGTTCCCAAATAGTTACATTAGATAGATTTTGCTGGGCGATTTTTGTCTAGGTTAGGAGACAGGTTCCTGGTGCTTCCTGCTCCACCATCTTCCTGGAATCCTCTTCCAATGTCTATCGCTTTTTAATGTTGATTAAAGACATGCATGCGCATGCCTCATTTCTCCTACTGGCTTATAACCAACATGAGGACAAAGGAAGAATTAAGTCTTTGGTGTCTAAAAAGCATGCCTTGATTTCAGTAGTGTCACAGTCGGTGTCTGAGTGAATGCCTATGAACTAGTGTCGGAGTAATAAGTTAAACAGGAACAACTGCATTTGAGCTGATCTCCCTTTACCTGTCTTGCTCAATGTTCCTTGTTCATATTTCTCAACTTTTCAGTCTATCAAAAGCCAAGTAAAGAGTCTGTTTCTCTGAGATCATTCATCTGTCCTGTTAATTTGTGTTAAGTGGTGCTTTATCAGAGCCAAGCTTTTAAGTCCATTAAAACTCTTACAGCTTGTCTCAAAGCTGGGAACACTGTAAAAGACAACATCAATCCTGTGGCTCTGCCCTGCACTTAGAACAAACTGATGCTTTCAGTCTAGGTCTCCAGATCAGCCTCTGGGACCTCTAGAACTGCCCCATAGAATCAGAGCAGCCCATGGAGTGTCACTTCTTCTGAGATGTGAATCAAGCTGTCCTGAACTCTAGAATCTCTTATAGCAGTATCAGCTGGAGGAGAAACTAACATGCTATTATCCTCAAATACTTTCATTATTCAAGCCTTTATAATATGCTTTTTATTAATAAAAACTCTATTTTAAAACAATAAATTTGACAGGCCAGACACAGCTCACTAACTTGAGAAATATGTTTTAAAAATACAGATTTCCACATACCATCTATAGAGAATTTCTGTGGTGAGGCTGCAAATTGTATATTTTAAAAGCTCCCTATGTGATTCTGATTTGCAGCTAAGATTTAGAACTTCCAGCAGCCTATTGCAAAGTGTGAAGCAATTGAACATCAGTTATAATTTCATTTGGTATTCCCATCTTAGGAATGAGAAAAGAGAGGCTCAAGGAGGTGAGAGGACTCACCTAGAGTGAGTTCTAACTTTGGTCTAGGATTATAAAGTAAACTTGGGTCTTCTGACTCCTAGACTATTGCTTGTCCACTGTTCCCTTTCGAGGCCTGGCAACTGCAGTCATTAACATATTAGTATTAAGTAATTTATCAGGTTGAACTTATCATTTTTGAGGGTAAGGAAACCAGCACAGTAAATTTTAATCAGGAAGGGAGTCATATGAGAAAGATAATTAATATCTCAGGAAATGCCTTTAAAAAACCCTGGTATATGGGGACCAAGGAAAGTAAAGTTTCACTCAGAAATCCCTATAGATTATGAAATTTTCATCCACTTTTTTCTTCTTTCTTATTTTCATTCCACATTTTCTTTTTTACCTTCTTTCTTCTCCGTCAATGACTTAGACCCATTACTAGTACAAAATGTGTTAGATCAAAAAGGAGGAAGTGAGAAGTATGCGTCCTTGTTCCAAGGTTGTTGGTTCTGAACCTCTGCCTGCATATGGAGAGCGCCTTTTTGACCCTCACCTCAGGTTTGGTACCTTCATCCATCTAATGATAAGCTCCCTCTACAAAGAGAGAAAGAGGTGTTGATTTGATTGATCAGAGTGCAGGGATTTACCGGGCCACATCTTATTATTACATGAGGTTACTCTGACTCAAAGTTATCATCCTTGTATAGCACATCATCTTTTGTTTTTTCTTAATGAGACTTGCCTCAGTAAGGACATTCTAACCATATTCTCTCTTTCTCTCTTTTCTATAAGCTCCAAACTTATATCTGAGTATGTATATTTGACCAGATCTACTGACATATTTGAAAATGCTGCCTTACATATTTTTATTTATTCCATTCATGATCACAATAAAGGTTCTAACCCACACAATGAGTCAAGAAAAGAAATTAGAGGCATAAGGATTGAAAAAAGGAGGAAAGAATCCTGTATTGGTAGATGCTATGATTATGTAGGGAAAGTTTTAAATTTAAAAATAAATTGATTTAATTATTAAGACCTTTTAGCAAGGTAGATGAATGTGAGAATAATTTTTAAAGGTACTTATGTTCCCAAAATACTACATAAAAACAGTTAAATAAAAGGCACTCTTTATACCTGATTGTAGGGTATTAAAACATGTACTTTGGAAAAATTCTAACAAAAGTTATTGAAGACTTCATTGCAATAAGAAAATCCAAGAAATATTTAAGGAAAAATTTATCCTTCTAGATATCAGGATGTATTATAAAGTGAAAATATTTAAAACAATATAAGAAAAAGCAAATTGATCAATAGAACAAAATGGACAGTGCTATAACAGATAAAGATACATGAAACTTCAGTGTATGCGTGGCATGCCAGATCAGTGAAGAAAAGAGGGATTATTCCCAAAATAAAATTTAATGAAATGGTTATTCATGTATATGATAATAAAATTGGACCTCTCTATCACTTTATATGTGAATATCAAACTTAGACAGATTAAGGAATTAAGTTTCAAAACCTAAACTTAAAACTTCTAGAAAAAATCATAGATGATTATCTCTTAGTATATGTGTAGGCAAATTCTTTTTGTAAACAAGTTACAAAAAATGCTAGCTATATAATAAAAGACTGATAACTTGGGCTCTAATAAAACTGAAAACTTTATTTTCATCCATAGATATCTTGAAGTAAATGAAAAGACTAAAGAGACTGGGATGAGAATTTTATAATATATATAACTAATAACATATCAGTCTCAAGAACAGGTAAATAACTTTTACAAATTGTTAAGAAGAGGACAAACCTAACAGATGGAGGGCAAGAGACACAAGTGGGCATTTCACAGAAGAGGAAATAAATATGACCAATATGGCAAATAAACACATGAAGAAATATTTAAAATCATCACCAGATTGAGTTGGGTCAGAGCTCTTTTCTGAGACAGTAATTGATGACATTTCAGTGGTGGGTGTTTGTTTTCTGGCCTTGAGTGACTATGATGAACAGAGCTTCTCCTCTGCCACTAGCCTAAGATGGACCTGTAAGGAAAACAAGACTTTAGTATAATCAACCTCTGTTTATTTAAGCCAAAGAGATTTGTTTTTTAATATTGAACAATTCTGTATGTGTCCAATGGTAAAAAGAAATTATACAAAGGTAGCAGAATTAAGAGATGGAAAATAATAAAATTAGTGAATTCTAAGTATCAACACAGTATGACACATGGTGGACAGAATAGATCCTGAGATTATACATTCGTGGTCATAGACGACTTCTCCAAATAATCAATTTGATCGGAGATGTTAAGGAAGGAAAGAACAAGACCCTGTAGATTTATAGAAGCAAAATATTTTAGGATAAGGAAAGATAAGTTCAAAGGCCCAGAGGCCAGAGAAAGCTTAACCTATTTGAGCAATCTCAAGGACGCTTGTGTGGCTGAGATACTCTGAATGGAGAGAAGAGGGACCTGAGATGAGATCAGAAAGTCACACTGCTCTGAGGTCATAGATCACCTGTATGAGCCAAGCTAAGGACTTTTTATTTCATTCCTAATGAATTAGGAAAACACTAAGGGGCCATTGTGATCTGAGTTATTTTCCAAAAATGTCACCACGACTGCTATGTTGAAAATAGAAATTGGGATGAAGGTGGAATCATAGAGATCAATTAGGAGCCTATTGGGTAGTGGTGGTCAAATTGGGAAGAAAGAGTTGGATTCTTGGTAATTTGAGAGTAGAACTGGAGAATTTGGTTATGAATTAGATATGGGGAAGATATGAGAGGAGGGAAAGATGAGTCAAATATAACTTTAAGATTTCAGGCTTGATCAATTGAAAGAATGAGTAGTTTATTGATATGTGGGGGAGAAAATCAAGAGTTTGGTTTTGGACGTGTTAATTTTGACATATCTGTCCAACATCCAAACGTAGATAAATAGGCTTTTAGGTATGAGAGAAAGAGAGAGAAAGTTTATGCAAAATATTGGAAATTAGACATAAACAGTTAGAAATTGGCATTACACAGGAGGCATTTAAAACTATGAGATTATAAAATACAATCACCTGCATAGCTAGGTAAAAAGAGCAGAGAAAAGGTCTGAGGACTGAGCTCTCAAAAACTCTGATATTTAGTGAACAGAATGAAAAGAAGGATCTAGCAGAGAAGACTAAGAAAGAAATGACCAGTGAGACAGATGGAAAACCAAGAGAAAGCAGTGCTTCAAAATCCACAGGGAAAAAGTATATTGAGAAGAGAGAAAATGATCAACTTTATCCAGGTAACAAAGCAAGACATAGACTGAGAAAGGCCATTGTATTTAGCAATGTGGGGGTCATTGGTAACTTGATAAGAATAATCGAAGTGAGTTTGGGTGAATAAAATTTGAATAGAGTGGTTTAAAAAAAATGTGAAGCTAGTAAAAAGGCAAAAGCAAATATATATGACTCTCTTGAGGAGCTCTTTTTTTTTTTTTAGGGGAATTGGGAAATGCAGCAGTAATTGGATAGGATATGATGACAAGGAAATGTGTAATATTTGTTTTAATTCCTATTAGGAAAAAAAATCGCATACAGCATGTCCGAATGTTGACAGGAATGGCCCAGTAGCTAGTCAAAATTGACAATGAGGAAGCGATGTCCTTGGGTGTGAAAGATGGGAAGGGTTGGCTTAAGACATGAACAGGGACAACTCATCTATTATAACTATTTAATTAAAATAAAAATGTGTGTGGGTATAGAAGCAGCATGTTAGCAGATGTAGAGAGGGAGATTTTTTCCTACATTATCCTTTGTATTTCTAGACCTCAAAGTCATGGTTATACTTTAGCAGCATCATATAACTGACCTCATTAATTGTGGAAATGAAAATTAGAGACACATTTAGGACCAGAAACTTAGTTATCTGATGACTATGTCTGTGACGTTCAGTTCATTCATATATTCATTAAATAGAGAGTTATTGTAACTCATTGGCCAAGAACCATTTTAGGCACTATGAATAAGTAGTAAATAATATGATTTCTGTTTTCTAATATATTTTAATCTAGAAAGTGAAGCAAGCATAAACTGCTTAATTAATTAATTAATTAATGTGAGTTGCCAAAAGTTCTGCAAAACAGGATCCATTTACAGTAAGTAGAAAATATGGAGACTAACCTATGACAGCTGGGGAAAGATACATAATTGATAATCTAAGATCTGAAGAATGAGTAGGACTTGCATACGTGAATTAAAGCATAGGGAGGGTGGGTAAGAACATTGCACAGAACAGGAACACTATACACAAGGACATCATGCTATTAACAAAGTGTAGCAGGAGTGATGAGAACAAGAGGTTGGGGGAAGGAGTGTGAACTGGAGGAAAAGGCTGGGGAAGTTCAGGTTTTACAGGAAAGATATCAAAAGAAATTGAAGGAGATTTATACTATCGATCTACTCAAGCAACAGATGTATATTACAAAAGGATGGCTCTGACTGCTATATGAAGAAGGAATTGAAGAAAATAAATACATACGTAGGGAAATTAGTTGGAACATTTTTGTAGTTGGACAAGTATGAAATGATTGTGACATGAACTAAGCTGATATATGGGGAGATGGAGAGAAGTGGATGGATTTGAGAGATATTAAGGAGATTGGAGGGATGGGAAATGATAGTAGATGGTGGGTAAAAGAGCAAGATATTCTTGAGGACAACTTCCAGGATTTGAGCTCCAGTAAATGGATTAATGTTGGTGCTATTACAAGGAGATTTGGAAGTCACAAAGGTAATGAGTTCAGTACTGGACAGAAAGTGTGAGATGTCAGTGAGATTTTAGGTGAAGATGGCAAATACCATGCAATTGAATGCCTGTCAAGCGCTATGCTGGGTTCTGTGAATACAAAGATAAATAAAAGTCATTTTCTACCTTCATCATTTACAAACTTATACTCGTGGGCTTTGTATCTTCCTCATTCTGAATCTGCCACCAGGTCTAAAAGTTTAACTTTGCCCAAGAATGGCTGGAGGGAAGAAGGAAAATAGTTCAAGTTGACATCCTTCGATTAGACAACACTTACTTCTTTAAAAGATGAGCATGTGAAGTGAAGTATGCTAATAACATTTATGCAAATGGGGATTCACTGTATTAACTACAAGATCAAAGGATAACTTCAAGTAATTTGGTAATGGGCTGTAATTATCCTTCCATCCATAGCATGAGGGATAATGGTGGCACGTGAATCAAACAGTGTTGCTAAATACTTTCCTATTTCATCAGTGCCTTCTCTTTAACATTCTATTTGAACATACCTGAAGAGCTGCCACAAAATAAACTAGCTGTTTTTAATATCAGGTTAAATAGTAGGAAGAGTAATTAATTCTCACTTTCCTCTCTCTCTCTCTCTCTCTATCTCTCTCTTTTTCTCTCTTTCTCACTTTCTTTAACTTGGTAATGTATGACAGAGAGGAAGTCTTTCTTAAAGTATTAGCGACTAGGGTTATAATTCCAGATCTGCCAAGAACTGTTAATAGCTGTGTGACTTTGTGTAAAGTGACTGACCTTATTTTCCACTCATTTTCCCCATGTTTAAATATAGAGATGTTAACGTTTGTAAAGATGACCTCTTCAAAACATGTAAGAAATGACTACCTTTTTATTTTTAATAGTTTTTTTTTCTTTTTTCTTTTGAAATATTTTCAACTTTAGTAAAAAGTTGCAGGAATAATACAAATAACATTTTTCTCCATTGAATAACTTGAGAATAAGTTGCAAACATGTTGTCTCATTAGCTCTGAATACTTCACCATGTCTTCCTGCAAACAAGGAGATTATCCTATATAGTCAGGGTATGGCCATCTAAACCAGAAAATTAGCACTGATACCATATAGTCTTTACTATCCAATCCACAGAATATATTCAGTTCCTGCCATTTGCCAAAATGAAATTCTTTGTAGAAATATTATACAATCTATTAAAAGAATCATGTACTATATTTAGTCCACATGCCCTTTTAGTCTCCTTCAATTTAGAAAAGTTCACCAGTCTTTCCCCAACTTTCATAACGGTGCTACTTTTGAAGATTAAAGTAAATTTCTTTATAGAAACACCTCAATTTAGATTTTTCTGATATTTCCTTATAATTAAACTCAAATTATGCCTTTTGGGACACAAATATAACAGAAATGATGTGTTCTTCTTATTACATCCCATTGAATATTACACAATTTTAATTTGAATCATTGCTGAATCATTGCTGTTAATGACAATCTCTTGATGAAGTGGTATCTACCAGGTTTCTCTTTTGAAGTCATTCTTTTTTCATTTGAAAGTAATAAGAATTTTGTGTGGAAATATTTTGAGATATATCAACATCCCCGTAGTCTTCAGAATTTCATCCACTAATTTTTAGCATCTTTAATTTTTTGATCTAATTTTTACTCTGATGGTTGAAATACTAGTTTTTCAAAGTTAATCATTTGTTTGAAATTTATTCTGTGGCATTTTACTGTAATGAAACTCTTTTTCCTCTTCCTGTTTAAGTTATATCACTATGAGACCATGGATTTCTATTTTATTCAAAGTGTTATAGCCTGTTATTATGTTAGTAATTTAAACTATCTTAGATTTGACAACTAGGATCTCCATTAAGCTGGATTCTCCTTCTTTTGTTCATGTTCTTATCATACACTGAGCCCTACTTTACCATTGGCACAACAAGGTGTATTGGTTCACCCAGTACTCCTATTGCCCCAGCTTTGGAATCAGCCAGTGTTTCAAAGAGCTCTTATTCTTTTCAGTGGAGGATGGTATTTTGACACCAAGATCATGATGAGTATTTGACACCAAGAGGACATCTATAAGTCACTACATTCACTGTAGTGGATGATATGATGTGCACTGCCCAAATCCCAGGTGCTTGTACTACTGTACCCGGATAGCTCTCAGCTATCAAATCCTTTCAGGTACTGTATTACCTCAACTGAAAAGCCATCTTGCCCAAGGTCATGTTCCCTATTAGAGGTACCGTCATAAAGAATGACTGAGTATTAAAGGCTTGATCTCTTTACTCCAAATCAGGAATAACTCTAATTGTCATCCCAGTTCCAGAGTTTTCCACAGGGTCAGTGGAGGACTTCAATGGGTCTGCATACCAGCTTAACTTCTCCCTTTGCCCAATCCTGGGAGACTTGGGGTGTTGTTGTGCCCAGACCCTCTCAATGTGCAGTGAGAGGGTCTGTATGCATTTACCTCTACCTACACCTTTCTATATATTTAGCTGTATATTGAATATCATGAGTGTTGCAGGGAGAATAATGCTCCCGCAAAGATGGCCATATCCATGGGACCTATGACTCTGCTGGATTACGTGGCAAAGCGGACTTAAAGTTCAGATGTAATTAAGATTGCTAATGGGCTGAACTTAAGGAGGTCAACTTGGATTATCTGGGTGGGCACAATGTAATAACAAGGATCCTTCAAAATGGAAGAAGAAAAAGTGAGTCAGAAAGAAATGCAACTACCAAAGGAAGTCAGAGTGATGCAGCATAAAGACTTGAGTCACAGACACTGGCTTTGGAGCGGGAGGACAGGGTCACAAGCCAGGGGGTATGGGTGGCCTCTAGACATTAGGATAAGGTAAGAGAAGGGAATCTCTCCCAGAGACACTAGAAAAGAATTTAGTCCTCTCAACATCTTGATTTTCACCCAGAGAAACCCACTTGGACTTCTGACATACAGAAGTATAAGATAATAAATTTGCATTGTTTTAAAACACTAAGATTGTGATAATTTGTTACAGCAGCAATAGACAACTAACATGCAAGTATATACTGATTCCACTAATTCCAATCTAACACCACAGAGTTTAATATAACTTTCCCCATTTTCATATCTGTAACTCCCTTTCCATTGACAAACTTAACCCTCCTTATGCTCAATGTATGTATTTATTTGATCAATCCCAGATCCACTGAGTCACCGCTGAGGCCACCTCCTCACTTGAGCTCTCCCCCTCTGACCAGCTGACACTGCTACCCCATACACATGTCATCCTCTCTTGGCTCCAATTTACGATTCTTAGACTAAATTATAATAAAAGGAAGGAAATATGGAAGGAAGAAAAGAATAAAGGAAGGAAGAAATGAAGGAAGGAAGGAAGAGAAAGACACTGAGATGACATAAGAGCAGCCAATTCAGAGATTCTTTTGACTAGACGTCCATGCATAGAGTCCATAGATAGATTTGAGAAATTGTATTACATATCTTACCTCCCCCCCAAATTTTCTGAAAAACAGAATATTTATGTTTGCTTCTCGTGGGCATGGATCTGTATTTTCATCAGTTTCTCAAAAGAGATGACCAAACTCTAATAACACAAAAAACACAGAGTTTACAACTATTTAGTCCAAAAGTAGAGTGATGACCTAAACAGTTTCCTTAAAATCCATTTACAAGCCTCATAATAGACTATAACATTTCTTCAAAACACTGACAACATAACCATTCTTATCAAGAGTTGTTATTTTTTTATACTCTTTTTCTCAGTTTCATCTGAAATACTAAGGATCAGGATAAACCTATAGGCGCCCAGAATGCCCACATTCTCAAAACAGATAGGAGACCATTTATAGAAAATGCTAAAGGATTGTAGACCCGGTTTTGCCAACTTGTGATACCAGCTGTAGCTCCTCTGAGGGCCTACATAAGAGACCCTAAGATGATCTTATTGAAGAGAGTTTTGAATGTGTGTGTATACCTACCCTCTCCCAATCCCTCCAACCCCCAACCACGAGTCAGCGATAGGCAAGACATATCTTGTGTAAGAGGGGTCCATTTAGAGTTCCTGAAACTCCCCATAAGAAACTGTTTTCAGAATGAGCCAGGTGCAGACTACTGTGACCCTGGCCACTGAAGACAACACCTTCACGCTTCCCTTCCTCCCTTACGCCCTACCTTAGAGGGGCCAAAGCCAAAGGCTTCAAGGAGGAGAAGAGATAGGGCAAGGAGAGGGAGAATCAGTTAACCATAATCCCAGTGCTCACTACATCCATCTAGGCTGAAAGCAGTATTAATCTGCAGGGAGAAAGCTCTAATTTAGCTTTGACTTGGTTGCTTTGGGATTATTGCATTAGGTTGGAGATGGATTTTAATCATAGAAATGAAACTGTTTCCGAAACTGAGAATGATCAGTTGCATTTATTTGCTAAATAATGAAGGAAAAAATATGATAGCTGCCCCAAATCCCATACAAGAAATGGTAAAAGGAGGTTGGGGAGAGGGTAAAGGAATATGCCCATGCATCATGCTGGAATAGGATATGAAGAAAAAATTAAACTGTCTTCTGCTTATTTTCCTGGGTCAGTTCCTGTCAAAAATAATTCCTTGGTTATCAAAAATGATATGGAAACAGTAGCAGATATTGAATAACTCATCTCTGTATTGTCTGGTGGAAAAAGCCCTTAGAATGTTCTCTTCTTTCCTTTTTTCCACCTTGCACCTGGGTGGGCAAGTTAGCTTACCTCTAAATCCTGCACCCAGCTGTAACATCTATAGTCCTAAAAGCTGTTGCTCTATGGCCTTTAAGCATCTTACAAGATACTTGAAGGAGAGGGTTTGAGTAAGACCTTGTTTCCAAAACAATTGTTTTAGAAACAATTGGGGGCTAATTGTATGTCCATCAGTCCTGAGGTATTCTAGTGAATTTATTTTGCTTCCCTCGCCTAAAAACCACTTAAACACTTTTAAAGTTTCTGGAATTGATTTTTTTTCCTCATTCAATTTACTTTCTCTCTAATATCCAAGGCCATTCCATAAGTGCACTGCTCTACCCCACCTCACGGACCAAGCTACCCTTTATTTTATGGAGGTACAATGATTATTAAGAGGAAGAGCAAATGGAATAAAGACTCTGGAATTCATTGAACATTATAAACCTTTTTGAAGGGAAATTTCAGGAATTTCTCTGACTTCACGCTTGTTTTGGTCTTTAATGTGCCCCAAGATATTAGATCTAGTCATTGAATCAGTAAATATTTATGAAGAACTTATCTTGCGCAAGGCCCTGAGATAGGGAATCTTAGAGTACCTCTTCAATTGAAATTGTCATTATCATCATCATCTAAACTAGATTCCATAAACCATGTCATGTTCTTTGCACAGTCTGACAATTATTGTTGTGAATGACACATTTCTCAGTACTAAATGTTATGCCCTGATTTTGAATTCATAGGAAATTGCTGCTCATTGCCTGAAATTGCTTATGTGTGTGCTTGTCCAACATGTGTGTCTGTATGCATATGTTTATATACACACATATACACATATATACACTTATGATTGCATTATCTACAGCATAATGAAAGAACACAGGTAAGGATATTCTGAAACAGGCTTTACAAGTGGGTAGCTGAAGGAGGATTTGCATTTATAAACAGTATTTAAAAGTATGGAACAAGGCACCTATCTCATATGTCAGACTGACCTAGGATTAGTCTTATCTCTGTCCGCTCACCAGCTTTATGAACTGACCCATGAATGAACTGATGCCATTCATCTTCTGTAAGCCTCACTAATCTCATCTGAAAAATGGGACAAATAGAAATATGTCCTGCGTCACTGAGTGTTATCAGTTAGTAAATAGAAGAATGCATCGAGTGCTTAACTTAGTGTCTGGAACATAGTTTACATTCAACAAATGGTAGTTTATTTGTGCTTACTGTGTGCTTACCATGATCATGATAATTTCACATAGTGATGTGAATACATTTTCCAAAATCACTTTTTTCCCAGATGAAGAAACTTAGACTGAGAAAACTTATATTATTGTCTGTATTTACAAAGCTAGGAAGTGACAGGGTCCCAGACTCAGCCTCCCTTCTAGCCACGACCCCTACTAACTCCCTCTCTCTCCCTGGTGCACATTTATGCCCACGAACACATGGGCACAGAGTAGCCTATGCCTTCCATTCCCTTGTGACATCTTTAAACCAAGGAATCCTGCAATTATACAGCTGGAAGAGATTATCAATGATAATATTGGGAGTATAATTTCAAATACTTCATATTCCCATGGAGATTTACAGGGCTAACAGACTTTTCCATATTTTATATATTTCAAGTTTGAAGCTCCCCATATCTTGAGGTGGACAGAGAATATTCTATCAATGCCAATTTACAGAAGAAGAAAACCAAAGATTCAGAGGGTTCTTTAATTCTGCTTGGCCCTCAACAGAGTGACTTTCCACACATCTGCTAAGTGGTGAAGCCTGATTCCAGCTCAGCCCTTCTAATTTCAAATGCAATGCTCTTATATGCACATTATTTAACAGATAAAATAAGAACTCCCATTTACTGATAGCTTCAGTATGTGTCTAACACTTTTCCAGGGTTTTTATATGCCTCAATTAATTGAATCTTTGAAAGAAACAGTTTTTTATTTTGTTTTGTTTTGTTTTTAAGACAGAGAGTCTCACTCTGTCACTCAGCCTGGAGTGGACTGGCACAATCACAGCTCTCTGCAACCTCGAACACCTGGGCTTAAGCGATACTATCTGTCTCAGCCTCTCAAGTAAGTAGGATTATAGGTGCATGCCACCATGCCTGACTTACTTTTTAAAATTTTTTATAGAGACAGGGTCTCACTGTGTTGCCCAGGCTGGTCTCAAACTCTTAGTTTCAGCCTGCTGCAACCACCACATCTAACCCTGAAACAAACTTTTAAGGTCTCTTTATACACTGCCCTATTTTTTTTTTTTTTGAGACATAGTCTTGATCTGTCTGTCATCCCAGGTAGAATACAGTGGCATCATTATAGCTCACTGTAACCTCAAACTCCTGGGCTCAAGCAAATCCTCCTGTCTCAGCGTCATAAGTAGCTGGGACTACAGGCACACACCACAACGTCTGGCTAATTTTTCTATTTTTTTTAGTAGAGACAGGCTCTTGCTCTTGCTCAGGCTGGTCTCAAACTCCTGAGCTAAAGCAATCCTCCTTCCTAGGCCTCCCAGAATGCTAGGATTACAGGTGTGAGCCACTGTGCCTAGCCCCTATTTTCTTTTCTTTTTTCTTAAAGATATATGTTAATTTCTTTAACATGTAAAGATTTGATAGGTTTCTTTTTTATTTTAAAATATTTAATTGTCAAATAAATATTGAATACATTCAAAATGTACAATGTGATTTCATATTGATGTACATTGTGTAAGGATACTATAATCAAATTAATTAATACGTCCATCACCACTTATACTGTATATTAGATCCTCAGAACTTGGTTTATCTTTTAACTGAAAATTTTTATCCTTTGACTAATATCTCCCAATTTTTTGCACTCCTACCACCCCTCTCCCTGCAACTACCATTCTACTGTTGGCTTCTATGAGTTTGACTTATTTTTATAGATGCTACATATAAGTGAGAACATACAGTATTTTCTTTCCATGTTTGCCTTATTTCACTTAGCATAATGTCCTTCAGATTCATCCTTCTTGTCACAAATAGCAAGATTTCCTTTTTTTTATGGTCAAGTAATATTTTATTGTATATAACGACCACCCTTTATCCATTCATCCATTGATAGACACTTGATTGTTTCCATGACTTTTTTTTATTTCAGCATATTACAGGGGTACAAATGTTTAGGTTACAATATTGCCTTTGGCCCACCCAAGTCAGAGCTTCATGAGTGTCCATCCCCTAGACGGTGCACACTGCACCCATTAGGTGTGAATATACCCATCCCCCTCCTCCCCCCTCCCACCTCCCCGATACCCGATGAATATTACTACTATATGTGCACATAAGTGTTCATCAGTTAATACCAATTTGATGGTGAGTACATGTGGTGCTTGTTTTTCCATTCTTGTGATACTTCACTTAGTAGAATGGGCTCCAGCTCTACCCAGAATAATGCAAGAGGTGCTAGATCACCATTGTTTTTGTGGCTGAGTAGAACTCCATGGTATACATACAGCACATTGGTCTAGGGAGA
>CAUYSK010020200.1:0-14229 GCA_963575035.1 Avahi laniger
GTGCCTATTTTGTGCTAGCTACTATGCATACATTATTTAACACAAAAACTCTCAGGTAGTACTATCACCTCCATTTTATGGATGGGTAAGTGGGCGTTACAGGGGGCAAGTATTATTTACGGCACATGCTAAGGCTAAGGAATATAGGATCAAACCAAGGTGAGCCTCATTCCAAAGTCCTTGTTCTTTTCACAAAAACATCCCATCCTGCCAGACTTGTAACTAATGCTGCTGTCTATTAATATACAGACAAATAGTAGAAAAAAAATCTATGCAAATAATTTTTTTTCTCACCTGTTTGTCTCCATGCAGGGGAAGCAGGATATCATAACAGGGGAAAAGAGCACATTTTTGGTTGTTAGGCAAGCACATATTCCAATCTTGACTCTAATACCTATGAATTACTCTACTTCTAATACATATTAAACACAACTAGCTTCTGTGAGACTCTATTTTCTCATGTGTAAAATGGGAATAATAATGGTACCTAGATTATAAGATTGTTTAAATTATAAATGAGATAATGAAAACTGAGTACTTGACGGTGCATAGCATTAATAAGCATGCAAAAATGTTAGCATTTGTTGTGAACTTTAACACATTTAAAAACTGCTTAAAAAACCACTTTAAATTGTTGGACTGGAACCTTCTGCAAAGCAGTGATATGGGGGCACCTTATGACACAACAGCTATAGCAATGAATTATAAATAAATAAGTGTTAGTGTAAGGAACAAAGGGGCTCCTCCCATTTAACATTTTACTTCAGCTTAGCAGTGATACAATTTCCAGCTGGTATCACTGACCAAGATGGAGTTCACCAGTGGTCATGACCCCAGTTCCAAGCACTCAGTTGTTTTCCAGTCACTCTGCCCTAACAGAAGGGGTAATTTTCTTATCATTGAATTTAATTTTTTTTTTGTCTCTATTTCTCTTTCCCCTGTACTTTGCATAGGAACCTGCAGAATTTGTCACCTTCTCAATCTTACCTAGGTCATGAGCTAAACAGGAAGAGATACCATATCACTTTTAGCCCCCATAAAAGAAGAAAGATTTTCAAATCTTTCAAAGGGGTGGGAAGCTTAGTGGATCCAATTTAGCTTCACACTGAAAATCTATCATTTTGTCCTCAAGATAAATCTTTTAAGTAAAATATATGTGAATTAGTATATTTCCCGCTTGTGCATGTGAATAAAAGTCTTGTGGGAATATTTTTTACAGTGGAACAAAGTATCTTTGGATTTTATCAGAAATATAATATGTAGCAATTTGTGTCTAGTTTAAATCAGTCGTTTATCTATAGAGAAATCCTGTGACTTAGAGAAGCTATTATGATGTCCTATGTTGTTTCTGTGTGGGACAATAATTTACAAGCAAGCAGAGTTGTGGACCAATAAAACTTTATTTATGGGCATTTAAATTTGAATAGAATATAATTTTCATGTGTCATGAAATGTTATTTAAATTTTTTTTAACCACTTGAAAACAAAAAAAAAATTATTGTTCATCTATCATACAAAAATAGGCAGTGGGCTGGATTTGGCCCATGGGCTGAACCCTGCACCAGATGATTGATTTGAAAAAATGGACACACTGTGTTGTTGATTTATCTTACTCGGACAAAGGTATCCTGCTCATTCACTAGAAAGAACACTCCCAAACTCTTTCACTAGAATGAACTTAATGCAATATACTAATGCCTACTTGAAAATATAATTCTTTGACAAAATACAGTTAAATCATTTTTGTGTGTTACATAGACATAATCTGATAGAAAGTTATATATATTTATGGTCACTATGAGGATACTAATGTATAATTTATTTTGATTTGCAAAGACTTAAATTCATATTCTCGTGTCATTAATGTTGAATAATTTATGCCTATGTATTAAATTGCTATAAGAATAGGTTTGTCTGATAGAAGAATGCTAATATGTTGCAGGATATTTGAATGTTCATTGGTGTTTCTAAATTCCTACTCTAATTTTTAAGGTGTCAAGGAAACCTATTTTTTAAAATTATCAGGTGATGATGTTTTATAAAGTCAATATTGGTGACAATAAAGTATGATGAGAACCCTAACCTCAATTCTTAATCTCTTTGGGCCTTGATGTCTAATAATTGAAAAACAAAAGTGTCTTTCTCATGACCTCATGGAAATTCTTTGTAAACAATGACATGTTAGAAAAATATAAAGTATTACAAAGACTAGGATTATTATTTAAATAAGCTATCTATTTTAAAGATAAAAAATTATTTACATATGGATACTTTTCAGTTGAAACATACATAAGTGGTTATTATATTTATTCAAAATTTGGAATTAGGTACTGGAAATAGGAATTTTTTTGAATGTGCATGTGTTTGTGGGTATATGATATAAGACAGTTGTGTAAAGGAGTTTAAATTTATATTTTGAATATAGAATTTTAATAAATTTGCCTGAAATCTTTTAAATCTGTACTTCTTCCACAGGAAAAGTTATCAAATTGTGTTAGGGAATATGACCCAGTTTTTCAAATTAGCATTCATGAAGTTTGGTGGCTGAGTCTTAGCAGAACATATTGAAAATGTAGTTCTAATTGTTTACAATCCTTTCTACTCCTGTGTTTTTTAATATCAGCATTTAGAAAGCCCCCAAGGATGCATGTTTCTGCACTAAGAGGACTTAGAATCACACGGTTAGGTGACTGCTTTTTCTCTGCTCTGAAGATTTATTTTGACAAAAACAAGTTTATATTTTGTTGCTGATTTAAATAATGAAATTAATGTATGCTCATTTTTTAAAAGTTGGATACACTGAAGGATATAAAGAAGACAAAAATTCACACATTGTCCCACTTATCCAAATAAAATCACAGTTAATATTTTGTTGAATTTTAGATCCATTTATGTTTAAACTATTGAAATTAAAATTTACATAAATTTTGCATACTGACTTTTTAAACTTAGCATTATGCCATAATTCTTTTTCAGTGTTACCATACAGGATGTGTAAATATCATTTTAGCAGTCAGGGCTCAATCAGAGAAGAAAAAACATATAATATATATATATATATGTGTGTGTGTGTATATATACACACACACACATATACACACATATACATACACACATATATGGTTCAATCATATTATATATTATATATATTCTTAATATATATAATAAGAAGATATTTATTACAAGGACTTGATTTTATGCAATTGAGCGAGTAGGATAAACAGTTTATATGAAGCTGCTGCTCTGTGTCTGACGCAGGAACCTAAAATCAGCTGGGCAAGCAGTCAAGAAGTAAGGACGTCTGTCAAGTACAGGGGGACAAGGATGAGCTAGAACCTTCCAGGATGAGTTGGGTCCTTTGAGGCTGGACCAAACACACTTTGGTTTCTCATGGCCTCCAAGTCTCCAACTTTGATGATGGATGACCTGCAAATAGAAGCTGGCACCTACCTCAACAGAGAAACATGTACCTGGTGCAGGAGTTGAAGAAGCTGATGAAAGGGAACCACTGGGCACTGCAGGAACTATGGGCTGGCTGCTGATTGACGCAAAGAGGGGAAGCCAGCAGATTGATGATGAGAAGCAGGAGCTACAGCAGCATGTGGTACTCCGCACTGCCCTTCCCCTTATAAAAGAATATGCCTGCCTTCGCTACACTTTGCCTTCCAAATCTCATGCATGTCCTTTTCTGGCATTCTTACTTCAGAACTATGCAGACAAGGGAATGCTAGGAAATACAGATCCTATTTAAGTGGGCATAATCCACTACAATCATGGGTTGTGTCTGGAGGCATCTATGGCATTGTACCATATTCTTCCTCAAATTTTGAATTTTTATCTCTTAAAAAATTTTCAATAGATTCCTTGACTATTGGCCTTACCTAAACAACCCAGCTTACTCAAATATTATTATATTTTGAATAATATTCATACTGTTTTATTTTGTTGGTTAAGAGAAAAGTAATATATGAAAAATATTGCTTCTTGGATTATAGAGCCTCAAAACATTATCTATGTCCCCTTGGTGTTTCCATCATGTGTTTCTAGTTAAACTTATTTCTTTAATTTTTTCCCTTGGGTTAAGAGAGATTAAAATTAAATGGACTAAATTTATTTTCTCTGCATGGTTTCAGTTTCTTCCTCATAGACTTAGGGGAAGCTTTACTGTTAGATTCATTTCATTTCATCGTACAGATCACCTTTTACTTGTCTGGTACCTCAGAGGAGTAACAATCAGCTCTGAAAAGCTAAACAACTGATTTGAAGTGTGTAAAAAATAGGGAAGAAGTAGTTATGAAGGCTGATGATTGTTGCTATTTCAGAATCAGGCACTTTCATCTCCAGATCCATATCTTATGTCTTTTCTTTCTTTTAATCCTCGACATACAAGGCAATGCCAAGAACACAAAGAAATATTCAATAACTTTTCAAATGAAAGAAAGAATAGTAATGCCTGAAGGAGAAATAGACGTTACATTAGAAACAAGCCTACAGCTGATATTTCTGGGGATATGGGTCAAATGTTTTATTCTTGAATGTTGGTACCCTATATGGGCCGGGAGACGGGAGACAGAGAAAGATGATGTTTACTACACTCTGCATCACCCCTGCTGCCAGGCAAAGCTGGAAACAGCAGGGATACTATGAACTTATTGGTACTTCTTGATGTGTGTAAATGGTACTATAGCTCATCTTGCTCTTCTTCTTCCTCCCCTTACAAAACGGATAAGCCAAATTTCATTGAGGTCTCGTTAAGCACCTTTTAACCTCAGTGAGTCTGCTCAGAATTAATGATATAAGATCAGAGCTACATACCATTTTTCTGTTTTTCCTTTTAACACTGCTAATCTGCACTGTGTTCAATGGAGTCAGAGAGACATCATAGCCCACTTGTGGAGACAAGGAGAAAAGAGTGAATTAGACATGAACCTACATGTGAACCTACTAAACTCTTGCTTAGTAGGGACAACAGGAGAAAAAATAGGTACTCCCAGTTAGACATTTGATAAATTTTAACCAAATGCAAATGCTATTGCTCTCAATAGTAAAACCTATTACTAAAGACACATTGAATATGGTGCTTTATTTAGATTTTCAGCCATTCCAGGAAGGATTTTGATTCGGAATGCATATGTATATGTGTATATATATAATGAGTGGGAAACTAAGGGGGAATTGACAATAAAGTTTGAAAAATAAGGTGTAATCTAGAGTAAAGACAGTCCTCAAGTAAAGGGTAGAACCATATAATAAGATTTTTAATGGAATTGTTAGAGTTGATTAAACAAGTAGTCTCTGTATTAGGGTTCTACACAGAAACAGAACCAAATATATATATTCATTGACCCATGCAATTATGGAAGCTGAAAAATCCTGTGATCAGCTGTCTGCACAATGGAGACTCAGGAAAGCCAGTAGTGTCATTTGAAGACTTGAGAGATAGAGAGCTGGTGATTCCAGTCTGAGTCTGAAGACCTGAGAACCAAGAATATCAAGAGCAGAAAACTGATATATCAGCTCCGGCAGTTAGAGAGCCATCAAATCCTCTCTTCCTCCACCTTTTTGTTCTATTCAGTCCTTCCATAAACTGAAAGATGTCCATCCACGTTGGGGAGGGCAATCCACTTTACCCAGTCTATCAATTCAAAAACTAATCTCTTCTGGAAACCCGCTCACAGACACACCCAGAAATAATGTTTAACCTGATACATGAGCATTCGTGATCTAGTCAAGTTGATATATAAAATTAACTATCGTATGTTTTATCTTCCTAATGGTCAGGACCTGCAGCTTTGTAAGATGAATGTATATGGATTAATGAGGAGACCTATTACTCTTCCTGGCATTGCAATTTGTAAGATATTTTTCCTGTAGCTTCTTATAAAGGAGAGATAGTACAATGCATTCAGCATTTCCATAATAACTGTCACAGTAAATTTCAAATAACTATTACTGAACGAAGGCCAATGTCATGATATCAAAGCATACTTCAGTTGAGGAAATTTGAGGTGCTAAAGAAAACTGATCCCCAAACACAGTTTTCAATATCTAGATTGGTCCAAGAATAAATTTATTCTGTAGATCAATGGTTTTCAATGCTTGGTATGTTATTCCATAAGGGTAGACAAATAGATCAATGGTATGTTAAAGAGGCCAAAAGTAGTCCTACACATATATAGTCAACTGATTTTAATGACATACTCATAAGGAATGAAAATCTTTTCAAAAGCTGGATATTCACGGGGAGAAAATAAATCTCAACCACTACCTCACATCATATACAAAATACAAAAATTAATTTGTGATGAACCATAGACCTACACTTAAAAGCTAATACAATAATAGTTCTACAAGGAAACACAGTAAAACAGCTTCACAGCCTGGGAATTGACCTAGATTTATCATGTTCTATCTAAGCAATGAACGTAAAAGAAAAAATACGATACATTCAATATCTCAGAATTTTTGTGCATCAAAAGACATCATTATAAAATGCATACGCAGTTCACAGTCTGGAAGAATATATTTTCAAAACACTTAAGACTGCAGATTTCTATTTGACTTTCAGTTTTTTAGTTGCATAGACTGAGGAAAGCCCTCACTCAGGCGAAAAGCAAATAAGTATATGTCAGACAGTGCAATTATCCTCTTTCAAGGGTGACTTCCCTCAAGTTTCTGCCTGCTTTTTGCCCTGCTCCAGTGGGTTGAAATACAGTAGTTCCTTTAAATTTGGGGCGAAGGAGCTTATAATCGTTATTTGTGAGGGGTTAATTCAATCAAGCTACTCTACAATTTTTTTCCCGTAATTCTTATAAACTTTGAAGTTTAAAGAGCACTGCTAAATTGGGAAGACTATTTTATAAAGTTAATAATTCTTTTCAGCCAATAATATTTTAAGATCTTATTTAGTAAATGAAAGTGTAAGGTAGCCCAAAGCAGTACAAAGAAGCGCACTAATTCTTGGTCTTTAAAGGAGATTAATATTTAAAGATCAAACAGCATTTCTTTAAAAAATAATTAATTTTGTATGCAGCAAAAAAATTAGAGACATTAACAAATGTCCATTGTTGTAATATTTATGCCAGAATCCAGAATTGACCTCCAAACTTTGTGTAATCCTATAGCTGCCTGTATGGAGAGTAATTATTGAATTTGCCATGAGAAAACTAAAATATGAGTTTCAGCTCCATTTTTTAACAGTGTTGCTCTTCTAGACAAGTTTTGTAGTCTCTGTAACCTACAGTAGAATGAAAGTAGTAATTTTTATAGGCCTTAGAAGATACTATGAAAAGTAAATGAGGTAATAGTTGTAGGAGAATATTGTAATTAAATAGTGATATACAAATATTATTTGTTGCTTTTAATATTATTTTTATGAATATATCTGGAAATCATTAATTTACAGTGTATTAACTTTTTAAAAACTTATTTTATTTAAAGAAATCTAAAGCATGCACAAAGCTAATGATACAAGTAAAGCGAACCCCTCGGTGCTCATCACCTAAATTCAACAACAAACTTCAAACTTTTTGTTTCATTTATCATCACTTCACTTTTTTTTTTAAAGGAGCATTTTAAAACAAATCCCAGACCTTATATGATTGCACCTGCAAATACTTCAGGATGTTGCTCTATTGGTTAAGAATTATTTTATCTCTATTTGTTAAGAATTATTTAAAAGTCAGGTGCAGTGGTGCATGCCTTTAGTCCCAGCTACTTGGGAGGCTGAGGCAGGAGGATCACTCACACCCAGGAGTGTGCTGTGATCACACCTATGAATAGCTAGTGCACTCCAACCTGGACAACATAGCAAGACCTCATCTAAAGAAAAAAAACAGAAATTATGAAAAAGCAACCGTAACACTGTTATCCAACACAATAAAATTAATAGTAAATCCTTAGTATCACATAATACTCAATCCATTTTCCACCATTGTCTCTAAAAAAGTATTTTTAAAGTTTGGCTGTTTAAATGAAGATCCATAGAAGTTCTATCCATGGATTTGGTTGATATGACTCATGATTTTTTGTAATGTGGAAAACATAGCCCTCTTTTTCTTTTCATGCTATCTAGTTTTTACAGCAACTAGATAATCTGTCATATAGTATATCCTACATTCTGGTTGTAAAAAACTAAAAACTGATTAATGTATAATTATCTACCCCATCTATCTATCTATCATCTTCCTATGTATATATCTCTATCATTCATTTATACATATATGTGTGAGTGTATGCATATATTTTTCTTTCTTTCCAGAGTCATTATTCAGTTCCAAAATATAATTGGACACATTTAGACAGCTTATATATTATGCATGTATATCTCCTTCAACTAAATCTTTTTTCTATTCTTCTTGTTTTGGTTAATGACAAAACTATTTTTACAAACTCATTCTCAAACTTAGCCAAATTATATTCTTAACTTTTCACCGTATTTCTGGTCATGCTCCTTTCTATTTCCATGAGCCTAGGCCAAATCCTTCTGAATTTATAATTTCTATTAATGAGCAAAGAGCTTTCACAATGCCTGGCACATAACAAGTATTCAGTAATGTATGTTGAATAAATTAATAAAATAATGCACAATTGAATATTGTTTTAGCCAGATCTTTACTATAACCTTAGATTTTCTCCCTCTAAACTCATATTACATTCAGTAAGATTAATTCTCCTAAAGAACAGCTCTGTTCATATTGATCCCTTAAGAAAAAAAAATTTAAAATCTGAATTTTATCAAACTCTCTGGCCTGACATTTAAAATTATCCAACTATCCAACTATCTTAAATTCCACCGATTCTCATGAAGAATGCTATTTTGACCAAAATACATTTCCACAAACAGGACTCTCAGTTTCTTCAAGAGATGGAGCATAAAAACATTTGTAGACAGTTGTTCAGCAATATTATACAGTGGTTGTGAAAGTTTTATGCCAAATGCCTTAAAGGATACTTGAAGTCACACTCCATTTTTGGAAAATCTCTAATAGACTTTTCATTTTTCTCCATTCCCCCGCCCCCGCGCGCCCATCTCTCTATCTAACATCTCACTATTTTCCTCCAGCATTTATTTTTTTCTATGACATGCACTCCTAACTTGACCTTGTCTAATGTAAGCAACCTTAGGACTGGGGAGGCAATGACTCCTATACTCTTCTTGAGTTTTAAAAAGTTTAAAACAAGGGAAATCAGAAAAACACCCTTTTCCTTCAAGCAGTAATAGTGTAATCAAAAGTTCTTTTTGTTTATTTTTTATTGTGGTAAAACAGAACATGAGATCTTAACCTCTTACAATTTTAAGTATACAGTATGGTGTTAACTATATGTACATTGTTATACTGTAGATCTTTCCCCAATTCCCCCAAACCCCAGCCCTTGGCAACCACCCTTCTAGTTTCTGTTTTTATGAGTTTGACTATTTTAGATACCTCATATAAGCAGAATCACGCAACCTTTGTCCTTCTGTGATTGGCTTATTTTCTCAAGCTTCATTCATATTGTAGCATATGACAGGATTTCCTTTTTTTAAAGACTGAATTACATGCCATTGCATAAATATACCACATTTTCTTTATTTATTCATCTGTTGATGGACATTTAGGTTGTTTCCCACTCTTGACTAATGTGAATAATGCTGCAATGAACATGGGTGTACAAATCCCTTTGAGATCCTGATTTCAGTGCTAATGTTTATTTTTTTTATTTTTTTTATTTCAGCATATTATGGGGGTACAGATGTTTAGGTTACATATGTTGCCCTTGACCCCCCCCCAAGTCTGAATTTCAAATATGTCCATCCTTCGGGTGGTGTGCATTGCATAGACAATGTTAATGTTTTAAATCATCTTAATAAGTCACATAAAGGTGTTTCTTGTGAGAAAATAAAGGATCTACATGGGAGAATTGAAAGGAACATTATGCGCTCTAAACCCTGACTATTAAAAAATAAGACTTGTTAATAACTGCCACCTTTTCTCTTTTCAGGCCTTAGACCCATTAACAACTCAACCAGTAAATGATTTTGCAGCATTGAGAAATCAGAGAAGTAACATTTCTAATGAGACCTTGAAGGACACTGTAGTTTGGAAAATGAAATATGTAGGTCAGATTTACATTTGCTTGTTGTCCAGAAAATTTTGTATTTAACACATCTGCATACAAATACAAGTTTTAGCAAGATTCAAGATTCATAGCACATCATGGGAAAATTTAGAAAGCCAAAAAAAAGTGAATGTCTTTAGTTATTTAAAAAGAACATATCTACATACTTGAGAGCTAAGCTCAAAAAAGTGCTTTGCCACATTGCTAAAAAATAACTGAAGATCAAATATCATTTATTTAGAAGTTATCTATTAAATTGATCATTTGGCAGACATTGTTTGAATATCTACTGTTTAAAAGGTGTTGTAAAAGCAATTTGATGAATAATTCTCTGACACGCATACAAATAATCATAATAAAATTCTTTACGGGGTAAGCACCATAGGTAAGAAATAATATGTTACAGACATTCAGAGGATGGAGTGAATTCCAGGGGATTGAATAGGCTATAAGTTCCCAAAGATCCAAGAATAGCTTAATTAATGCATTAGAATGTAATTATTTGATAAGGTAGTTTAATTTACACAATATTCTGACTTGCAGAAAAAGAAAGTGGAGGCACTTCAGATAGAGAAAATAGTACATTTTAAGTCACATTGGTGGAAATTATAAGATATATTCTGAAAACAATTAATTCAGATTAAGTGAAAATTGTATGTGATTAGGTAGTTTGGAGTCACAGTGTAGATGTTCTTTACCTATTACTCACCCAGAAATGGGGAATTAGGGAGGTTTTTGAACAGGAGAGTAGTAGGACCAAATGTCATTTGGAAAAATAAACCTGAAAAAATATGTAGAATAGACTGGAGGTAAAATAAATTCATTAAATAGTTGCACTGTTCATGGCAAGACATAGTAAGGGCCTAAACTAAAGCGGTGGCAATAAGAAGAGAAATGAGGGTATATATGAAAATATATAATGCAGGTAGAATTTTAAAGACTTTATAACCAACTGGAAATAGTGAGGTAAAAGAGGAGAGAAAAAAATTAAGATAATTTAATTTTTCACATCTGATTTAGATAGACAATTTTGTCATTATCAGAAACACTGAAGTCAGAGAATGAGGCTAGCTAAAAGGGAGAAAGAAGATGTCACATTTACAATGTCAGCAGGACATAAAAGTGAAGTACACAAAATAGCTGGAAAAACACAAAGACTGGTAGGAAAGTATTAGAGACTCAGATTTAGAAATTATTTTTAAAGAATTAATAATCATATAGACTACCATATCATCTAGCAATCCCACTGCTGGGTATATATCCAAAAGAAAGGAAATCAGTACATTGAAGGAATATCTATCTGCATTCCTATGTTTATTGCATTGCTATTGACAATTGCCAAGATACAGAATCAACCTAAGTGTCCATCAATGAATGAATGGACAAGAAAATGCAGTATATATACACAAAGGTATATTAATTCCACCATAAAAAAGAATGAAATCCTGTTATTTGCAACAACATGGATGAAACTAGACGATATTATGTTAAATGAAGTAATCCAGGAACACAAGGAAGAATACATTTTCACTCATGTGGGAGCTAAAAATTTGATCTCGTGGCGGCAGTGAACAGAATGGTGGTTACTAGAGGCTGGGAAGAGTGATGGAGAGGAGTGGATAAAGACAGGTTGGTTAGTGGGTGCAAAACACAGTTAGATATAAGGGTTAAGATCTAGTGTTTGGTAGCACAATAGGGCAACCATAATCAACAATAATTTATTGTATATTTCAAAATAACTAGAAAAGTAGATTTGAAATGTTTTTAACACAAAATAATGACTAATGTTTAAGGTAGTGAAAATCCCAATTGACCAGATTTGATCATTTCACATCATATGCTTGTATAAAAATATCACGTGTACAGTTATTATATAGCCATAAAAATTTTAAAAATGAAGTCATAGTCAATTCTTTAGAAGTTAATGAAATACTATAGGATGAAAGTGGATCTGGAGAAAAAGGAACAAATAAAAGCTTGAGAATGTTTTTGTTTAGGGAGAAAATGGAACCAATTCTGTGTACTGGAGGAAGAGTCAGAGATCTGAGGAAATTCAGATTATTTATGTCACAAAATCCACTGTGAAGATGGTTTTAAGATGATGGTTAAAAACAGGAGAATTAAGGACAGAATTTACATTACAATTTGGTGGTGTTTGTGGAGGGAGTGAGAAAATTGTCACTGAAAGAAATGGGAACCTAATTACATAATAATATTATGAAAGTTTGCAAAGGGAATGTTTTAGGACAGGCTAGACATATCATTGTGCAGATAAAGATGAGTGAGTAGAGAAAGAGGTGCTGAATATTTAAAAAAGAAAAAAATGTAAAATGGCTGTATCAAAACCTAGAAAAAGGACATAGGAAATCAAAAACTGAGGTCAAGGCATCATCCTTGAAAGAAGGAGTTACTTCTGACACAAGACTAAAGGACATGATCAGAGAAACACAGAAATTAGATGGAGAGAAGTTGAGTGAGATCATTGTGCACATTCTTGATCTTCACAATAAGAAGAAAGCCACATAGTATATGGTGATGTTGAGAGGCTTAAGACTATGGGAATTGTTCTGTGTAGCCATGCTGAAGGCTGCCATAGAGCTCAGGTGATTTGAATGAAAGGATGCCTAGGCACAGGGGAAGTTACATGCCAAGGAAAGTGGACCCCAGATAGATACAATGTTGCAATAGTATTTGATACACTTGGCTGACAAAGACCTGAATTCCATTAACTCGAAGCAAATTTTGCAAGAAATATGAGAAATGCATTGAAGAACATGATAACCTCGATTATGAAAAAGTTCGGTAGTTTATGATGACAATACATTTTGTTTTTGTTCTTTGCTGTACATATTTCATTTGGAGAGTTTGTTATAAATTCTCCTTGCTTAAGAATGAGGAAAATTAAGAACATCACAGTAACTCTAAGAAGCCTTCAGTGCAAACAAAACAAAACAATACAAAACAAAAAACACCTGTGCAACTTTGCTTAATTCAATATTTTTAAAATGTTCTTGACAGGAAAGTTAGAAATATATTAATTTGGGCTGTGGTACTTCATTGCTTACATATGATTAGAAACCTATGTGTATTTTTTAATTTAAGAGTATTTGTATTTGGGGTTCATGAAGATGATGTGTTTTAAATCTAGATAACATTATATAAACTCATTTAACCATTTTTAAAAGGATGCTTCTGTGGGAGACCAGAATATGTTGCCTCAAAATATAAAGGATTGTTGAACTGAAGATAATTAAGAAGCAGATACAGGAAAGGTCTCTGCCCTCCCTCTAATTGCCTAAAAACAGGACATAGAATTATAAAGACAAAAAGTATCCTGACCCTCTTCTGCTAGAGAGAACAAAAGTTAACCATTGAAGACAACTTTGGAGCCTTGTCAGCCTGGAGATGGTAAGGAATCTATATTTACGAGCTTTACTAACCAGCCTTTATCTGCCATTATTTACCTTCCCCCAAGTTGCTGCCCTTAGAGACTCAAAGTTCTTTTCTTTTGTCTTGTCACTTCTCTAAAAATTTACTGTTCTTTTTTGAAGATTCAGTATAAACTGGAATTTCAAGCCACCTCTTTGATAACTACTCATTCCCTGGGTGTCTCCTGGGTACATATGAAATATGCATGTTAATAAACTTCTGTTTGCTTTTCTTTTGTTACTCTGTTTCTTGTTATGGGGGACCCATTCCAACTAAGAACATAAAGGGTTATTCTTCCCTTACACTTCCATTTTTCTATATTTTCATATTTCAGAATTTTTGTTCATTGTTGCAGGATTGATTTTCTTTCATATATGTCTCCCAAGTTTATTATTAAACAGTAACAAAGCTTTCCTTTTAGCTGATACTTCTGAATTTAAGAAATCTAAGACAAAAATGCCTGTACAAATCCCAGATACTTGGAAGGCTTAGGAGGGAGGATCGCTTGAGCCCAGGAGTTGAGTTGGAGGCTGCAGTGAGCTGTGATTATACCACTGCACTCCAGCCTGGGCAAAAGGATGAGATTCCATCTCAAAAAAAAAAAAAAAAAAAAAAAAAAAGTGGGGGGGGGGGGAAAGAAAGAAGGGCGGGGGGGTCGGAACTTAAGAAAAAAAAAAAAAAATTTTTATTTAATTTTTG
>CAUYSK010020205.1:0-23681 GCA_963575035.1 Avahi laniger
CAGACTGGTACGGGGCAGTGGAGGCAGCTTCCCCCTCTCTTCTCTGTCTTTTAGTCTTCTGCCTAACGGGATTAGGTTTGCATCAGGATAATTTCAGTTGCATATCAAAGTCATTTAGCTGCAGTATATAAAGTTTCTTTCCAAGGAGCAAAAAGCCATTGACATAAATGAGCACAGTCAACTTTCTGAGAGACAAGCTTAGAATGAGAGACAAAAATCTAAAAGATTCCTGGTTTAGCTGCAGTATATAAAGTTTCTTTCCAAGGAGCAAAAAGCCATTGACATAAATGAGCACAGTCAACTTTCTGAGAGACAAGCTTAGAATGAGAGACAAAAATCTAAAAGATTCCTGGTTCCAGGTCCCAAAACCAGGGTTCATGCAGCAGATTCGAAGAGAACCAGATGTCTTAATTTCTCACTGACCCTCTGCTGTGTTGGCCAAACGATTATCTTGCAGATGTGGTACTTTTTCTCTTTAAAATACAGTATGAATAAAAACAATTGCTGTTTTGAACTCATTCTGGAAAGAGATGTGATGGTCACAGGCACACCATTTCAGTCGTAGAGTTCCATTATTTTGAGCAAAGCTTTTAAGAGATACCATTACTCAATAATCATTCAACAGGTATTACTAAAAACCCTCTACATGCTAGGTACCGAGTATATTCCTACAATGGCATAGAGCAAAAATGTTGAACAAACTACTTCTGTGCACACCAACACAAATGGATCTTGAACATCGTGTTGAGCAGAACAAGCCAAATACAAAAGAGAACATGCTGGACGACCCACTTACAGACAGCTCATTGTTAGGCACACGACGGTCTTGGAAGGTGGGATGGCTGGCGTGCTCATAGCCAGGGGACTGCCGGGCACGGGCGATGCTTCGGTGTCAGTCCAGGCACTGACTCCATGGCGGGGGCGGCTTGCTTTCTGAACTTGTATCAGGTGCGCCCTCGTAACCTGGGCACTTTTTGGTGTGTTGTGCTTCAGTCAAAAGCTCTTGGAAATACTGTGGTGGACATCAAAGCCCCGAGTGACTTGAGTGGGTGTCTGTATCCTAAGGAGTTCTCTCACTGTGCTGTGTAAAATAGAGCCGGGAAGGCAGAAGGGGCAGCAGAGAGAGCAGCGGGGGTGATGGTGATGGGGCCTGGGGTGGACACAGTTGGACAAGGAGGATAGACAGGTGGACACTTACGGAGGAGGAAGAGTGGGCAGGACAGGAACACACTCCCAGCCTGGCGAACAGAGTGACATTTACTCAGAGGAGGAAAATCGGAAGCGGAATTGATTTATTCTTTCATCTTCTTATACCCAAGCCCCGTAGAGTCAAGAGCAAATAGTATCACATTCATTGCAGAGATCCTGAGCCTCTGCTGCATACAGTTAGCAATTTTAACTTTATCTAGCACTCTCTTCCCTTTACACTTCAAACACACGTGGCATTGTGTTGTTGTAGGATGAGCATGGGTGAGGGGCAGATGCTCAGCTCTGGTGAACAGCTGAGGGAGCCCAGGGCTCTGAAGTCGCTGGTGCAAGGCCGGAGGCTGGAGCCCCAGTTTGGGGGCCAGTGGCAGCCACAAAGTCTGGTGGGGGCCTGACACCGTGCATGCCTTCCACGTCTTAGAAACCACTTAGATGTGAGAACTAGAGAATGGGAGGTTCCCACACATTTTTAGGTAAAAAACACAGAAGGGAAAAAGGATATAAGCCAAACCAATTTTGATAGCTTCGTTCTGCACCACAATTCGTGATGACAGCAGGCACAGAGACCAAATCATGGCTTGGGATTCCACCCAGCAGGGGTAGGCTTCTTACATTAAATGCTGACACAGCTTTCACCATTGCCCACAGTTGGAAAACAGTAACTTCCAGCACCAAGCTTTAGGGGAATGATTTAATGGAAGTTCCAAATGTGCATGCTCAGATCCACTTTATACAGTTTGGCCACACTGTGCACATTTTCTGCACACTCACCCACGTAGCCACATGGCAGGATGCTGCATTGAGAGAATTTCTTATGAATGTGCTCATCTTTGTTACTATGAAACAGTATTTCAAGAAGATAAATTCTTTCTTTCTCTCTGCATTAAATAGCCCCAATTTATTCCCCAAAATAATTGGAGATAGAGACCAGTTCAAGGTAATCAAGGGTTTAGACTTGAGCTTTCAAAAGAACTTTCTGTGATGATGGGAATGTTCTGTCTGGACTGTCTACTGCTGTGGTCACTGTCCACTGAGCACTCAGTGTGGCAAATGCAGCAGAAGATGTGAATTTTAACTTTTATTCTATTTAAATCTAAAGAGCCATGCCGAGCCGGCACACTGAGCTTTGTGGGTGTAGACACTCTGAGGCTGGCAGGATTGCCCACCTTTCTAACACAGCTCCTTAGCAAGGAAAGACACATTTTAGATTTCCTCTCAAACAATATTTAAAATACTTCTAATAATCATTATTCTCATGAAGGAAATACGTACATTTGTAATGCTGCTTCTATTTTACAGCAGAAACATGTGAAATTGTGTTAGTTCGCCACATCTTCTTTACTGGGAGACCAGGGCTTGCAGTCAGCAGCCCGGGCTCTGGAGGCATCGCATGGACGGTTAAAGG
Source organism: Avahi laniger (assembly GCA_963575035.1). Classification (NCBI taxonomy): domain Eukaryota; kingdom Metazoa; phylum Chordata; class Mammalia; order Primates; family Indriidae; genus Avahi; species Avahi laniger. Next base: position 2,612 of record CAUYSK010020205.1, read on the forward strand.
CTCACACTCCCGGAGCTCGCACTCCAGTGGGGAAAGAGACTCGTGGGAATGCCGTGTGTCACAGTTGAGTGGTGATATGTGCTTCAAAGGGAAACAAAGTGGGATGGGGGGTGAGGACGCGGGTTCGTCTGGGAAGGTTCCGGCCAAGAGGTGACATCTGACTTACAGGGCTCGAGGGGGAGACCTGCTCTCATGTTGAGGGAAGAGCTTTCTAGACAGAATGGACGTCAGGAGCTAAAGCCTGGGGTGGGAGGGAGCTAGGGGTGTCTAGGAATGAGGAGGCCAGGTTCCTGGAGCAGAGAGAGGAAAGGGGAGATGGCAAGAGGTAAGGTAGGTGACGCAGCATGGGGGGGCAATCCTCAGAGGACACAGTAAAGATTTTTGCTTGAGTTTTGAGTGAGTTGGGAGGCAACTGGAGGGTTTTGAGGAGGAGGGTGATGTGATTGGGACACATTTTCAAAGATTCTGCTAAACTCTGAGTGGAAAGCAGAGCGCAGGGGTTGGGGTGAGTCAGAGAGGCCTGGGGGAGGTGGTGGCATCACCCAGACAAGAGAGCGAGGTCCAGGCACCAGGGAGCCCATGCCCTTGGGCAGCAATGGACACGTTGGAACGGGCACAGGTTCCAGATATCTGTGCCAATGGACTGAGAATGAGGTATGAGAGAAAAGGAGATGCTGATGAATGCAAGGTTTTGGGCCTGGAAATTTGAAGAATGGGATTACCATGAACCAAGGTGGCAGAGCCAGATTGGGGCGGCTTGGTGTGTGGTGGATGTGTTTCGGCCAAGTGAAGCCTGAGATGCCCGTTCTGCAGCACAGCAGAGATGCTGAACAGCCGCTGTGCAGATGTGTCTAAGTGAAGAGTTTCTAGATGGGGGATGGGAGCTGGCAGTGTGGTGGCCACGCCACAGCCCTGAGGCTGGGAGAGACCACTTGAGGGTGGTGAGGGGTGCAGCTCCCACAAGCCCAATACTTAGAGGTCGGGAAAGTGAGGATGAACCACAAAGTGGATTGAGGCAGCAGGGAAGCAGGAGAGGGAGGGACCCTGGAAGTCAATGACGACTGTGCTTCAGGAAGAGAGGAAGGGTCACTTTCTTGCCAGGTCAGGGTGGATGAAGACTGAGAACTGATGGTTGGCCTCGACAGAGTGGAAGTCATTTTGTCCGCATTGGCAAGTGCCATCCAAGTGGACTGGTGTATTCAACAAAGAATGGGCAGCGATGAGGACAGACTCTGAGTTCAGACAAGGCCTGGAGGGCTTCAGCCACAGAGTGTGATGTGAGCTCTATTATTTTACAAACTCAGACAGCCCGCAAACAGGATGCAATCTGCATGGATTACGATGCAACTGGCTCAAATGTGATTAGAAAGTAGTTGGCTCAATGTACACATGTAGATTCATTCTAGATAAATGATTTAATTAGGATTTTCAGCACCTTTTCCTTATTTAAAATATATGCTAAACACTGGTCAAAATAAGATAAATGTTTCAACATAGCCAAAAAAATAAGGAGGGAAAAATTTGCCAGTAAGCCCACATCTGAAAGAGTCATGCAAAATAAGTGCTTGGGGAACTTTGGAGACAGTCTCATTTTTACCCCCAAAGTTACATTTGATCCAGAAAGAATTTTACTTACTATTAAGAAAAAAAGCCCCAGAATCCTATTTCAAAAAATTCCAAACTAGTAAATTTAATTTTACCTTTCTAGAAGATTTCAAGACATTTCCAAATAGAGATTTCCATACCAGTACAAAAGTTCCATTTGTCTCTAATACTAAGAGAGGAAACCTTCTCAGTATCAAATTAGCCTTGGAAAATACCAGCCATTATTCAAAATGGCTTCAAAAATGACAAAGGCTGTTTCTGTAGTCCTGACCACCCATGATTATATGTCATATCCATAAACTCATCCTACAAGTCAGTGACAGAACTGGGCATCCAGCCCTGCGCATAAAACCAGGTGGTGTGCCCATCCCTGCCTTCCACTGGTGCAGACAGAATGATTCCCTTCAAATACTGGGTCTTTCCAAACAGCCTGTCTTGTAGACACAGCTGCATAGCTCACCATCAGCAGAACTAGTTCTGTTGTCAAAGCTTGCCCTGTTAGATACAACTGCACCACGCTCACATACCTTGTCTGCTTGTTTGTGTGACCAAACAAGGTGATTTGGAACAAGAAGTGAGATGGCATGGTGTGCCCACACTACAAGTGGTGCCTTACGGTTCTCCAGAAGCAGCCAGGAAATTGAATACCAATTTTCCCAGCTTTCTGAGATATTCTCAAGTAATGAAAGACCCAAGACATGGATGTCAAATGATCACAGTACGGAAACAACGATGGTGGAGTAGTGATTAGGTACAAACTTATGTATCTCAATGTGGGTATATTTTACCTTTTGGCTTTTAAATAGTCTTGTAGATCCCAGCAGAGACAGAAGATTGGGAGAAATATTATGCCCTGGTATAAGCCATAACCAGTAGGCTTGGGAAGAATGCCCTGTCTTCGACTTGGTATCAACCCTCCTGGCCAGGCAGGAGAGACAGCAGGAAGAGGATGTTCAGGTGGGGTGTGGGTGCTGTGTGGGAGCACGCCCCATCCATTCTGTCCTGAGAAGGGTGCTCCAGGGCTGAGACGAACCAGTGGCCTGGCCTCACTGTGCATACAGGAGGTGCAGGGTGAATGCTAAGCATTCATGGTGGATGCATGCCAATGGCCAACAGTCAGGCCCTGGGACCCTGCCACATCTGCCGGCAGGGAGAGGAGGGGAGGTGGAGGGCCGGACCCTGTCCAGGTGTCCTGATGCAGCTTTAGTTACTCTGCCTTTGCATGCAGCCCTGGATTAGGGAACAGAGGGAAAAGCCTGAATAAAAAGAAATCCCCCTGAGTCAGTGGAGAAAACCTGGACTCAACTGAGATTGTTCTCAGTTGAGAACAATCAACTGAGATTGATTGTTATCCCAACCCCCAGGTGGGCTGGGGGTTGGGATAAAATAGTCATAGAAAAATAAAGAAAGATGCACGTTGATTCTCATGGTTTTCGTCTTGCATGATGTCTGCACTCTGCACAAATAAAAACCGTGTACACAGCAACTCCCAAGCTCACGCAGTCGAGGAGGCCAGAGGCCATCTTGGAAGGTACCAGGGATTGATTTCCTTTTCTAAAGAGGGCCAGGCGGTGGTTTGGTCGAGGAAAAGAGCTGAGAAAGAGCCAAGGTATTTGGCAGTGAAAACGCTCCATGCAGGGCCTTTCAGGTGAGCCTCGTGTGTGTGTGTGTGTGTGTGTGTGTGTGTGCGTGTGTGTGTGTGTACATGTGTGTGTATCTGCAAGAGCCTCTTGGCTTGGCAACAGCGCTGCTGTCAGCATCGGTGTCAAAGGTGTAGCCGCTTGTAGAAAGTGGGCACCAAGAGGAGAAGGCCCTAAGGGCTCTGTTAGGATGCGGGCACTCTGTGGAATAATGTGATAAAACGAACACCTCTGTATTAGTCCCCCAACGCTGCCATAACAAAGTGCCACAGATTAGGTGGCTTCAACAAAAGAAATTTATCCTCTCGCAGCTCTGGAGGCTGGAAGTCCGAGATCGAGGTGTCTGCAGGGCTGGTTCCTCCTCTCTCCTAGCTGTAGGTCCTTGTCTTCATCTTCACGGGGTGTGTTCCTAGCTTGCGTGTCTATTTCTGTGTCCAAGTTTCCCTTTCTTACAAGGACATTGGTCCTATTGGATCAGGGGCCACCTTGTCTTCACTCGATTACCTCTTCTTAAGACCATGGGGGTTAAGATTCCAACACATAGATTTTAGGGGCAAACAATCTAACCCGTACCTTGCCCTCTGCCTGAATAGGCCAGACAAATCACTGAGACGTGTGAGCCCCAGGTTGGGGGGAAGTCTCTCTCTTTATTCCCTTTGCGGAGCGTCCTCCCGCGTTTGCCCGATCTCGGAGCAGCTCCTTCGTCAGCAGCTGTTTGCATCACTGAGGCTGTTTCTAGGGCAGAAGAGGTAGTGAGGTCACCAGGGCAGTCACCTAGGGAGTGTCTGTGACCACGCGACCACTGGAACTCTCGAGGACCTCAGGGCTCTGCCGCTTGGCAATTGAGTGGCCTGAGGTAAGTCACTTAACTTCTTAGCTTCAGTTTTTCATCTAAATAAGTGAGCAATCTTGTTACTGTGAGAACAGGCCAGGCCTGACCCATGGTAAGAATCAGCACACAGCAGCTATGTCGTACACAGCCAAGGGAACAAGTCTGTCCTGAGTGAAGTATCTGGACAGGACCAGATGAGCTGCGGTGTCTGCTTCCGATATCTGCGTTAAAGGAGAGGGGCAGGCGCCTCCTGGTCTCTCAGAGACCAGGGGGCTCTCTGGATGTGAAGAGGGCCAGCGTGGAGATGAGTCCCAGACAAGAAGCCCCTGGATAGAAGGCCCCCGAAGTGGCAGTCAGGAGGGTGTCTGGGCATCTCCGCAGGCTGATAAGGACGAGCTGCCTAGTCTCGCTGTGCTGCTACAATAGAAGCAGGTTCTTTCCAAGGGGACTCAGTTGCACTGCGCGTGGTGAACACGGGCACGTTGCAATGCGCCTCTGCTACCCTAGAACCCAGGGAGGAAGAGCCCGCTGACCCCTAATCAGCAAAGCGTCCAGGGTCCCTGCTTCCTGCGTCTCCGAGCACTTTCTCTGCAGGCACAGGGAGCCATTCGGGTCGCACGCAATTCCCAGCCAACTAGGTCTCTGCACAGGGAGGCAGACACGTCCACTAGTGGGGCCAGGGGCGGGGACTGCAATGACTGCACAGACGCAGGGGCCTGTCCCGTGGCCTTGGGCTGTCCTAGAGAGATGGTGGACACGTGGTCCTGCTTTGTCACAAGGGCCCTGACCTTCAGACACCAGCCGCCAAGGTACATATAACTCACCAATCCCTAAAAATATATACGATTAAAAGGCAGTGGTTGCTCAGATTCCAAATATAGCACTAAAGCCTAGATTAAAGCAGCTCCAGCCAGCTGTCAGATTTCTAACCAAGGCCCACAGACTTCTTTAGGGAGCAAGTAATGACCAAAAATAGAAAAAGGCGAGGCCGGGCGTGGTGGCTCACGCCTGTAATCCTAGCTCTCTGGGAGGCAGAGGCGGGCGGATTGTTTGAGCTCAGGAGTTCGAAACCAGCCTAAGCAAGAGCGAGACCCCGTCTCTACTAAAAATGGAAAGAAATTAATCGAACAACTAAAAATATACAGAAAAAATTAGCCGGGCATGGTGGCACATGCCTGTAGTCCCAGCTACTCGGGAGGCTGAGGCAGAAGGATCGCTTGAGCCCAGGAGTGTGAGGTTGCTGTGAGCTAGGCTGACGCCATGGCACTCACTCTAGCCCTGGCAAAAGAGTGAGACTCTGTCTCAAAAAAAAAAAAAAAATAGAAAAAGGCAAAAATTAATTTACTCTTAGTGCCTCAGGCCCCATAGCGGAATTGTCCAGAACTTCTTTAAGTCAATAGGAGAGAGTAAGTTAATGAGTCCGGGCCTGGGTTATTTAGCAGTGGAACCCGTACTGCAGTGAGGGATGGGATTTTGTGCCAGAGGCAGCTTCCGAGCGGAACACTGAGCCGCAAAGCTGAGTCCATCCCTGGGCTCCAGGGGGGATTCCCATGGGATTTGGAGAGAGCAGGCATGCGGTGCGGTGCGGAGATACCTGCTCCAAGCCCAGCCGCTTCCTCCGAATGGGCAACGTTGAGTGTACAAGAGCTGGCCTGTCTCTGTTTGGAATAAGAACGTCAGAAACGAGTCCTGGGTTTGCCTTTTTACTTTACTGGGTTGTGAGGAGAATTCCAGAGAAGGAGGGGCAGGTAGAGGTCCGTGGGACCCTGGCCATTGTACCAATGGGTTGTGGAGTGAGAGGGTGTGAGTGTGAGGTTGTGTGCACAGCAGATATTCCTATTGTTGCCTCCGCTGGGATTGGTACCTACAGGGTCCTTGAGAATTAATGCTTATTAATTGCTAATGTTAGTGAAGAGTTCAGACAGGGCGCTAGGAAGAACTCAGTCTCTTTACTGTTTAAGTAGGACTCGGCTTATGGGGTAATGGCCCGTGCCTATGTGGACACACACTGGGCTGGATTTGGCCCTTTTCCATGCGGCACACCTTCCTTCATCTCCCGGCGTGTCTTTCTCTGCCACATGGGCTGTAAAGCTTGTGCTGCACGGTCCCCGACCCCTCTGCATCTGGGAGCCTGAACGTCACTTGCATTTCCCAACAAAGCTGAAGTGAGGCAGGCGCCATCTCCTTGCTGTGTGTGCCTGCCTCCTGCTATCGGCAAAGCTGGGCAGGTGGGGACTCCACGGCATCGGCCCTGCGTTGTGCAGCGGGGTCTGTGCTGGCCACGGTGGGAAGCTTTGCAGGCTGAGAGGCATCGGCAGCTCCCTGGCCCCAGCCGTGTGTTCTTGAACTGAAGCCAGTGGTTTCGGGGGCACCCGATCCCCCATTTTCAGATTGTAGCAAAGGCTGTGAGTGGGTCAGTTCCTCTGGTTCTACATGGGGGTCCAGCCTGCAGCCCTTTCTACCAGCCCTGCTACCAAAGGCACTCAGCCCTCACCCTGGAGCTCTGAGAGTGATTTCTGTGTCTTCTGCTGAACTATCCTTGCTACAACTCATCACTCCCCGGGCAGGTGGAAGATCTCTGTTCATCCATTCATCCACGCATTTGCCCTTTCATTTGACAAACACTAACACTGAGCACCTATGACTCGGAGGCTCTTTCCTGAGCTCTGGGGATGTCAAAATAAATAAGCCCTGATCTTTAAGGAGGTGGAAATCAGAGAAGCTGCTCTATTAAAACACCCTGGGCAATGGTGGAACCTCATCCTGCTAGGAGCAGAAGGTGGGACACCAGGCAAAGGTTTCTGGGAACCTTCATAGAAGAAAAATAGGAAAACATTGTCTTATTCTCAAGAAGTTTATAAACTACAGAAAGGATCAAAGCACATTAAAGATGCAAGGACATTGACGGAGAAGCGCAGTGGTGACTGAGAGGCTGTGCCGAAGGATGGGGTGGACTCCTGGAAGGACAAGACTGACTTTCAAAGGCTCTGTGATCAGGGCGCATCTGCACAGAGAAGTGGAGGAAGGAGGGCTGCAGGCTGGTGGAGAAGGAAGTGGCAGCGACAGCTGCTTCTCAGTGTGCTCTAGGGGCCCTTTCTACCCGTCCCTCATTGTGGGGTCCAAGGGCGGGGAGCCAGAAGCTGACGCAGGTGCCTCTTGCCTGCCGGGCTCTGGGCTTCCCCATAGCATCTGCATGGGTCCCTCCTCCCATGGCTGAACCTGATGGCCGAGAACATAGTGTGTGTCTGATTCCATGTCACGGCAGAGCCTGTGGGGACGGCCCTGCAGTTGTTTCCATGAGAAGCATCTGTGGTCACTCTTCTCCTCTCTTCTCCTCCCAACCAAATCAGATCACCCTCAAAACAGCGCCGTGGCCTCTTCCCGGACCAGGCACACCTGTTCCTCTTTCCCTCTCGGAATTTCTCTCATCAAGCCCCGGGCAGCACACCTGGCTCTGGGCTTGCTGTTGTTTGCTTTCCCTGTTATGTGTGTCCTGACACTGGACCGTGACTGCCAGCCCTGCCGAGACCCCTGTCCATCCCCATCTCATCGGCGCCCAGAACCTCCTGGCCCACATCCACGTGGGCTGGGGTGGCCAGTGACCCAGCCAGAGCCACCCCTGCCACAGGTTTCCACCGAGGACCTGCCACACATGGGCATGAATGTCACATCGAGTACAACGAACAGGGTTTCTGTCCACATGGGCTCGGAAAGCCCAGATACTGACGTAAGAAGCAATGATAGGAAGATGGAGGGAATTCCCTCCCTGTGAGAGGTGAGAATTTGTGCAGATGGCAGAAAGGTAAACAGTGAGATTTCAAGGTGACCAGGACCAGCCTGGGGGTGTCGGGTGCGACCAGAGACCAAGGGCATCTAACACCAAGGGCAAGGGGATCACAGCTAACCACGGGGAGCCGCTGGCATGGAGGCACCTCTCTGTGCTGTCTCTGCTGTCACAGGTGGTGCTATCAAAGCATCTCACAGACGAGGACACACAGGCGCACAGAGGTCTGGTTACTAGCTGGGGCTGGCACCATCAGGCAGTAGAGGAGTGAAGATCTGACCACGGCAGGCAGCATCCAGTACTGCCCCCATGTCCTGGGCAGGAGCTGCCATGTGGGAGGAAGGGAGCAGAGCCAAGTGTGGAGCCAAGAGGCTCAGAAGCTGAGACTCACCGGGGACTCAGGGCCTGGGGTCCCTCACTGCCTGGAGTAGCGTGGCACACAGAGGGCCTTGGCACCGCCGAAGCTTGCCCACAGAGGCTTGCGTCTGTCAGGCCTGTCCAAGTTATCACTCTGCCACTTACGATGTTGAGATCTTAGGCAAAACCTAATGCCCCAAACCTCAGTTTCCCCAGCCATAAATCAGGAATAAAATATGTGCTTTGCAGCATAGTTTTGAGTGCTGCAGACAATCCATGTAGCACTCCTAGCACTGTGCCTGACATACAGTAGGTGCTCAACAAATATATACTATGAACCTTCCCTCACTCAACACAGCTGCCCGGTGCCTCCTGATGGCTATGGAGGAGCAGGCGGCCCAGCCCTGGGTCGGTGGTGCTGCAGGAGCCTCTGCCCCTCCCTCCACCAGGACGCACTCATCTTGCTGCTTGTCTGTGAGCAAATGTCAGGAGAAAACTCATCCAAGAGACCACCGGAAAAGCTGTCTGCGGGAGTGAGAGCCACACCTGCAGGACAGGACCATGGCATCCCCTCTGATCCCCAGTGGAGGTGGGCATCACAGAGCTGGGCATCACAGAGCTGGGCACTGTCTTAGACAAAGAACTCCCCCATGATGGATTTTGTTCTTGGTACCTTACATCTTTCCCATAAGTGATAATGCTGTTTGTTATAAATCATTTTATTTAAGAATTGGTAGGGATCTCAAAATGTCATTTAGTGATGCAACAAAATAACAAAATGTACCAACCTGTGGTTCTCCCTGCAGGTTCGTCCTGCCCCATGGGTGGAGCCCTCCAGGGATATAATGAGAATAGTGTCCCACCTTCTGAGCTCTGTAAGCCTTTAGTTAATGTGACCCTGGAGAAACTTCCTGCTTGTCTGTAGGCAGGGGTTGGATCTGAGGAAAAAGGGTAGGAAAACCGTCTCCCTTCTCCAGCATGCGGGAGCCCTGCCCACCGGTGTCGCCAGCGGTCTGCAGGGTTCTGCGGAAAGCTTAGCACGTGAATGTGCTGCTTCTCTTCTTGCCACATCAGGAGGGTTCCGCTTCCCTTGTATTGATCTCCTGCGCTCTCCAGCCAGGCCTGTGCACAGAGAGGAGCAACAGCCAGTGAGATGCAGAGGACATTCTTCTCAGGGCCCTGGAGCCCAGCACGACGTTGGGCGGGTTAACACTTGTGCTCCCAGGTAGCGGTAAAAACAAAGCCCGCGCACGCACGTGAAGCTGCAGTGAAGCTCCTCATTGATTTTAGCGCGTGTGGTTTGGCAACCGTGGCATTTTCCTTGGACTTTGACTTCATTTGAAACTCCACGGGTGAGAAAATATGTCAATCAGATTGTCTACTTGAGACTGAGGCCTTTGCTGACAAGCATAGAAACCTAACCTGCGTGATAAAATATAATAGTTTCTATCAGACACGTGCAGCAAAGTTTGGATCCTTAGAAACTCTGGGAAGTTTCTAACAGCGGTGAACTCTGGGAATTAGCTGAGAATCCATCTCCATTCTCTTCTTGTCACCAGCTCCAGCTTTGGGGAGAAGAGGCAGCGATGCTGTGTGTGACAATGATAGAGATGCTTCCGGAAGGCGGTGGTCCATCTGGGCCCTCTGCTGGTCCTGTTCCACTCCCCATGCTGCCTGTCCCTCTCTAGGTGAGAGCCGGCACTGTCACCAACTGCATCTCCCCAGGGACGCTGTCCTCTCAGGTGTGAATCCACAACAGTCGGCTTCCTGAAACTCATTTGCTCGTTTAAATAATGTCCAACTAACGAAACATTTGAATTGTTTCAAGCATTGGAGCTTCTCATTACTGTACAAGACACCTCGGGCAGGTTGATGTCCTACGCCAGGGTGTCCCGGCGCCTCTCCACAGGGCACATCAGGACAGGCATGGTTTGCCCTGCTCCAAATTATTGGCCAGTTTTCCAGGGACACGGTGCGTTACAGAGAGAAACTGAACACCCCTGCAGGGCTGGGCTAAGTACTGTGGAACCCACAGGATGACGATGCACTGAGCTTCGTTGGACAAATGTGGAATAAAGGTTTCACGGATAAGAAATGTCAGCTTTCGATCCACCCCTGCCCCCATCTATGCCAACACCTCAGTCTGGGCACAGACGCCATCTTGTCAGGAGGTTCAGGTGTAACGTGGCTCTCATATTTCCATCCGTTTTCCCCCTAAACAGTTCTGTCTCTTCAAAAAAGAAATGAGACTCTTCTTGTTCATCTGATAAAATAGCTTCTAAAAAACTCCATTTTCTTTGCATGTTTTTGAGGGAGCTGCCCTACCTGGAGTGTGAGGCGTCTGCCAAAGTCAGCAGTCTGGGTTCAGGGTCAGGTGAGACCTTGTACAGGAAGCCATAGTGGTCATTAAACATCTATTTATGGTTGATTTATTGAGGGCAGAGTGAGAATTTTTGGTAAAATTTTACTGCGATGTTCAGCCACTTCTGCTTGAACTGGGGAGGTGTTTGTTGGTGGCTGCTGCTCCCCGACATGGGCCTTGTTCCCATTCTGGGCTGGTCCATCGCAGAAGAGCCTCATGGCTTCCTAAACTCAGATCATTCTGCTTCTCGATGATGCTGGTTTCTCTGACACTGCTCAGTGAGCTCTGTGAGTCTCTCTTCACCTGTTCGACTCCAGCTTCAGCAAGGCCTTCTCCACCCGCTGGCACTCGCCCTGCCCCAGCCTTGGACCTGCTCACTGTGTGGCCTGGAGACTTCTGCGGAATCTCTGAAGAAAAGGACACGTGGGCCAGTGCTGGGCACAGCACAGCGGTTTGGACAAGACCCAGAAAACTGGCCATTAACCAGCCAGTGGAAATAACACAGACACAGTCCTTGAGACAGAAAAGAATTAATTCATAAATGAAACTAATTAATTTTATATTATATAAGTACTGCCCTGAGTTTTAGGGGATAATGAATCTTACAGTCAGAACAACTTGCAAGGTCCCTGCCTTTGTGTCATTTTCCTCTCCTGAGATGCGTTTCTTTTCGAGAACCTACCCATCCTTCCAAGCCTCCTGAAAATCCCCCTCTGACCAGGCAGGTGGATGGAGAAATCCAGGAAACAGAGGTGAGAGCTCCTCCTCCCTTGCAGGCACAGCAGGACCCTAATGTGTGACAGGTGCCCCTGCCTCTGCCACGTGGGGCCATGTCAGGTGCTCTGTCCTGTCTGGTCCACGAGTCCTGAACCGTTCTTCCTCCCAGCCTGGCCAACACAGCCCCTCCAGGTGCCTGCGGGAGATCTTCTCTGGCATTGCTACCCCCAGCTCTACCTGCTTTAAATTTACCTTGCTCCTGATGCTCCTCTGTCTGGTGGCAGACACCAAGCTCTGTCTTGGTGTCAGCATGTGGGTTTTTGATCCTTTGTGACAGACACTCCTTGCAGCCGCTCAGAACAGAGAAACAGGTCACTGGCATTTTAGGAAGACCAGGCCGACGGGTCCGGGCAGCGCCTGTGCAGGGCCATGGGAACTGCTGTCCGCGCCACTGTGCCCATGGCCATGGTCACTGGCCGACCCTCGGCACTAGGGGCAGCCAGCCCCAGCCCCACTGTGTCCCCCAGCCTTCTTCCCCTCTCTTGCCTAGCGTGTGATTTTGAAGGGCTTTTTCACATAAAAAACGTACGGCAGCGCTTCCTTTCATCTACTCGCTGCGTCCACCTGCTGAGTCCTCCTCAGCCATCTTGACCTCTCTGGATGGCGCCACCCCCAGCAGGGGCCTCAGAGTCAGCGGCCCATCCTCCATCCCTCAGCCGTGGAGTGTCCGCGGTGGCCCAGGCCTCTCCCTTCATCACTGGGAACAATCCCTGGGTCCCCAGGGCTCTGGTCTGGCTCCCCCAGCTCACGTTCCAGGTGGCTGCTAGAGTGACCTTTCTGAATGCAGATGTGAGCAGTACCGCCCCCACTCACGGCCTTTCAGTGGCTCCTGCTTTCCTCTCCAGGCAGCGGCTCTGGCCCCTTCCACCTGGCCCCTACTTGTTTCTGCTTTTCTCTGGGACTAAATGGCCCCTTTGCAAATTACTTGCAGCAGCTGAGATGGAGTCTTGCCCCACCTCCCACCTGGAAAACACCTCGTGCTCAGGACTGATCTCAGATGTCACTGCACAAAGCATCCCTGACCTCGTGACGTCCTGGCCAGACCTTCCTCTTCCTCTCATAGAAACCGCAGCAGGCCCCTGTCCTGCCCTTGCAACGGCTGTGCCTTCTCTCTTGTTTTCTCTCTAAGAATGTAAGTGTCTCGGGGATACATGCGAGGACTTATTTTTCAACTTCCTCCCCTCAAATCAGGGGCAAGGGGCTCCGTGGGACCACTGGGATTTGGGATTTGTTCAGTAGCCTACAGATTGCATGTCAGGAAGGGTTTGTCTGGAGTGACCTGCTTTCACTTGCAGCCCAGAGAGGTGGCTGCACTGGCCTGACCTGTCCTCCCAAGTCTGTTGGAGTGAAGGTCACATGGACATTTCCCCTGGACTGTTGTGCAAGAAAGTACAGCACGTTCACCAGCACTGGAGCAGAGGGGGGTGCTTGAAGAAGGAGGTGGGGAGACGAGTCCCCTGCACCCGAAGAACACCTCACGTGAGGTCTCCAGGTGCTAGAGCGCCTGCAGGACTTCCCAGGACAGCCAGCTTCAGACATCAGCCCTGACTGAGGAAAGTGTCCTGTCACGCGGAGCTGGGCGGGAAGGCCCCTCTTCCGACGCCCTGGAGCAGCTGGGTGGCCCTGTGTCCGCGAGCAGGGAAGACCTGAGCGTGGAGGATGAGTGTGGGGCCGGACACACCCCACCTCCTTCCAGGACTCCAGGCCCAGGCCGTGGTGGGGTGCAGCGGGGAAGGGAGCTTCAGCGGTGGATGAGTTTTGGGAGGTAGTGGACCAGGACATTTTAAGTGCAGAGATGAAGTGATTCTTGTGTCTGGGAGTGACCAGAGGACTTTGTGTTATCTACCAGGGCTGAGAGAAGAAGCTTGGAGCTGCGAGGTCCCTGCGGAGAGGAAGAAGGAGCCCCCAACCCCACCTAGGGGCTTGTTGGGAGCAGGTGGTGGGAGACGCTGTATAGACATCTAGAACTCTCTGTGTTCTACTGGAAGTCTGGCCCTCCCTGGGCACGTGAACAACAAAATGACGATCGTTGTGGAGGGACTACATGCCAAGCATTTCACATGAATTCTTTCTTTTTTTACTTGAATGTTTCATTCTGAAAAATTTCAAACTTACAAAAAAGCTGAAAGAATAGTGTAACGAACACTTTAAATTCACCAGTTGTTAATATTTCTGCACATTTGCACTCTCTCTCCCTAGGTATGTGTGCCCATGTGAGTTGTGTGCGAGTGCAGGTTTGCTCTGATGGCATTTTCCGCTAGCTCACTGGAAAGCAGCCTGAAGATGGGAGCCCCTCACCCCAGCTCTTCAGCCTGGGTCGATCTCTAAAATACCCACTAGGCGCTTCCTGAGCCGAGCAGCTTGGCCTGGACTCAGTATTGATTCCAGTGACACAGTCTGTGTGTACATTTCCCCGGGTGTCCTTTGTGGGCCTTTGAAACCGCAGATCCACAGGAGGGGAGCATTGTGTGTGCTTGTTGTGGTCCTCACTTTCCTTCTAGTCTAGCGCAGCCTCATCCCCCACCCCCCGCACCTGCACCCCCATCTATTTTGCTTTTGCTCTTTTGCTTTTTTCTGTGGCTTTTGTGACATTCACATTGTTGAGTTCCGGCCAGCTATCTTGTGTATAGGACCTAAAACCAATATTCCTCAGAGATGCAAACAATAAATTAGAACATTAAGGAAGAAAGGACCCTTGTCTGTCATAGCAAAAAAAAAAAACAAAAAAACAAAAAACAAAAAACCAAACAGCAGCATCAAAAATAACAACAAAACTAGAGGTAAATTCAACAAGAAATACGAGAAATGTATGAGGAAAGCTTTAAAATACCATTGAAGTACACAAAAGAAGATTTGAACAGATGGAAAGACATACTTTTCTTGACAAATCTCAACACTATAATGATATAGATTTCCTTTAAATCATTATAAAAATGTAATATGATCCTCAAAGTATTATCAATATTTTTGAACTAAGCAAACTAATTTCAAAATTCATAAGGAAAAATTAGCAATAGCCAAGAAACCCAAAATAGGGAGAGCAACGAAGGGGCCAACTAGGTGTGACACATGAAGATTCTGGCACACACAGACGAGTGGGATGGAGGTGAGACATTTTGAAAACAATGTTGTAGGAATTCATCTGTGATAAAGGTGATGTCCCAAATCAAGGGAAAAGACATGATTATCAGTGACCAGTATTGAGATGATTGTACAGCCAACTGGAAAAAAATAACGTTGGATTCATATATCTTACCAGACAATGGGATAGATTCCAAATGGACTAAAAAAATTAAATATAACCAAGAGAAACCATAAGTATACTAGAAGATAAAGTATGATAAAGAAGATAAAGATAAAGTATGGATAAATTTTAGAACCTGGATTGGGGAAACTAATTAAGACTCAAACATTCAACTGTAGTGAAAAGAAATGCAATTTATATCATAAAAGACTAATTTTCCTAATATGTAAATAGTTTCACAAATCAATAAGAAAAGACCAATAAGCTAGAAGAAAAATGGGCAGAGGAAATGAACAAATTGGTAATATTCTAAATCCTTTGTTGTCATTTCAACAATGTTCACCAGGAGTAGATTCTATCTCAAGAAATTCCTTTTTTTGCTCATCCATGAAAAGCAACTCCTTCAGGTTTGATCCTGAGACTGATCTATTCAAGTTTGATCATGAGATTGTAGCAATTCAGTCACATCTTTAGGCTCCACTTCTAATTCTGGTTCTCTTGCTATTTCCATCACATCTGCAGTTACTTCTTCCACTGAAGTCTAGAACTCCTCAAAGTCATCCATGAGTGTTGGAATCAACTTCTTCCAAACTCCTGTTGATGTTGATATTTCAGTCTCCAGTGAATCACAATGTTCTTAATAGCAACTAGAATGGTGAAATTTTTCCAAAAGGTTTTCAATTTTCTTTGCCTATATCCATCGGAGGAATCACTATCTATGGCAGCGATAGCCTTATGAAAAGCATTTCTTAAATAATAAGACTAGAAAGTCAAAATTACTCCTTGACGCATGGGCTGCAGAATGGATGTTGTGTTGGCAGGCATGGAAACAACATTAATTTCCTCCTATATCTCTCGTATATCAGGTACCTTGCCAATGAGCACTAATATTTTGAAAGGAATCTTTTTTTTTCTGAGTAGTAGGTCTTAACAGTGGGCTTAAAATATTCAGTAATTACTCTGTAAACAGATATGCTCTCTTCTAGGCTTTGTTGTTCCATTTATAGAGCACAGACAGGGTAGATTTAGCTTAATTCTTAAGGGCTCTAGAATCTTCTGAATGGTCAATGAGGCTTGGCTTCCACTTAAACTCACTAGTTGCATTGGTCCCTAACAAGACAGTTAGCTGGTCTTTTGAAGCTTTGAAGCCAGACATTGACTTCTCTTTTCTATCAATGAAAGTCCTAGATGGCATCTTCTTCCAGTAGAAGGCTGTTTCATCGATATTGAAAATCTGTTGTTTAGTGTAGCCACCTTCTTCAATGATCTTCTGTATAACTTGCTGCAACTTCTTTATCAGCACGTGCTGCTTCACCTTATACTTTTACATTACAAAGAGAGCTTCTTTTCTTAAACCTGAAGAACCAACCTCTGCTGGCTTTCAACTTTTTTCTGCAGCTTTCTCAGCTCTCTCAGCCTTCACACAATTGAAGAGAGTTAGGGCTTTGCTCTTAGGCTTTGGCTTAAGAGAATGTTATGGCTGGTTAGATCTTCTATCCAGACCACTCAAACTTTCTGCACATCAACAATAAGGCTGTTTAGCTTTTTAACATTTGTGTGTTTACTGGAATAGCACTTTTAATTTCCTTCAAGAACTTTTCCTTTGTTACCTCTTCTCTTTGTGTCAAAAAAAGAGAGAAGTTTTCCATTGCATTCACAACTTAGCTAACTGTTTGGCACAAGAGGTCTGTCTTTTGGCCTATCTCGTCTTTTGAGATGGCTACCTCACTAAGTTTAATCATTTCTAGCTTTTGATTTACAGTGAGGGATATATGACTTTTCCTTGCATTTGAACACTTAGAGACCATTAGCAGGATATTAATTGTCCTAATTTTAATACTGTTGTGTCTCAGAAACAAGGAGGCCCAAGGAGGAGGAGAGAGATGGAGGAACAGCCTGTTGGTAGAACAGTGAGAACACATGACATTTATCAATTGAGTTTCGTGTCATATGGGCATGGTTTGTGGTGCCCCCAAACAGTTATAATAGTAACATGAAAGAGAAAAATCAGTGATCACCATAATGGATATAATAATATAGAAAAAAGTTTAAAATATAAGAAGTAGAAAAATGTGACACAGAGACATGAAGTGAACACATGCTGTTGGAAAAATGGTGCCGATAGACTTGCCTGACACAGGGTTACCACAGATCTTCAATCTGTAAAAAATTCCATATGAAGTGTGAAGTGCAATAAAGCAAAGTGCAGTCGAAGAAGATGTGCCTGTGTTTACTAAAGCTAAATGAGCCCATCCTAAGCCCCAACATTTCCACTCCCAGGCACAAATGTGAGATAAATGAGCTCCAACACTAGATGTGACCGAAATGTGTGTTATTGACAGGAGAATGGCTGAACACACTGTGTTATGTTCTTACAGTGGAATACAACTTAGGAATAGAAAGTAAATGACCGCTATGTGCAACCTCATGGACAAATCCTCAACACACTGAGTGGCAGAAGCCAGGCGCAGACAAGCACATACTCTGTGGTTCTCCTTATATGAAACTCAGGGTCGGGTAAAACTGGTCATTGGCGATGGACTCGGTGTGGTGGTTTCTTGTGAGGGGAGTGAGAAGGAATGGGAAGAGCAGGAAGGAGCCCTTAGAGTGTAGAGGCTACACAGCACGCTCCTGTGCAGCACAACTGCCAGTCGTGCATGTCGAGTCTTCACAGGGGGTTTGTTTTACCTCCATAAGAAAATAAAACATTGAAGTGGTCTTCCTGGGAGGAACCTCTCTCATATTTTACGTCCTGGCAGAGCCCTCTCTGCCTCTTCATTAATTTTTAAAAACATTTTGTTTTGGAATAATTACTGACTCACAGAAAGTTTCAAAGTAATGCAAAAGGAGGATGCTTGTGTGACTATAGCATAGTATCAATACCAGGAAGATGGCAGTGATAAGATTCACAGGGCGTTTTCAGTTTTCATTAGCTATATATGCTCTCATTTGTGTGTGTGTATGTGTGTGCACACATGTGTGTGTCTACGTCATTCTATGTGATTTCATTTTGTGTGTGGTTTGATGTTATCACCACCAGAGTCAAGATAGAGACCTTAGTCCCTCGGACTTCCTCCCTTCCTTAACTCCTGGAAACCACTAACGTGTTGTCCATCTCTGTAATTCTGTCATTTCAAGAATGTTGTGGAATGGATCCATACAGTATGAAACCTTTTAAAATTGGCTTTTTTTCACTCAGCCTAATTCTCTTGAGGTTAATCCCAGTTGTTTTCATCAGCAGTTTACTCTTTATTTCTGGGTAGTGCTTCATGATATGGATAGACCATAGTTTATTTAGCTCTTCACCCACTGATGGACATTTGAGGAGCTTCCAGTTTTTGGTGATTGTAAATAAGCTGCTGTGAACATTCATGAAAAAGTTTGTGTGTGAATGTAGGTTTTTATTTCTCTGGGAAAAATGCCCAAGTGTGCACTTGCTGGGTCATGTGGTAAGTCCGTTTCTATTGCGTTTGGGCCTTTAAGCACACTTGGATCTATTTGGTATAAGTACTATGCACTCTTTATTCCTAATTTCCAAAGAGTGAAAGTTCATAGGAATATGGGGAGTTCATGGGATTGACAAGGAGGTGGCATCATGGTGTTTTGCTCTTGCTGCTCGGGGGCTCATTAGGTGTGATGGTGAGAAGTGTGAGCACCTAGAGAGAGACTGCCGTTGCATATCAACCTGGGTGTTTTTAAAGCCTAACAGAACAAGTTCAAGAAGATTGAAATCATATCTAGTATTGTTTCTGACCATGCTGGTCTGAAACTAGAAATCAATAATAGGAGGCATCTTAGAAAATTCACAAATAGATGAAAATTAAACAACATGATCTTGAACAACTAATGGGTCAAAGAAGAAACCAAAAGGGAAATTAAAAACTTCTTGAGAACAAGAAGTGGTAACACAATATATCAAAACCTATGGAATGTAGCCAAAGCAGTTCTAAGAGGGAAGTTTATAGCAATAATTGCTGTATTAAAATAGAAGAAAGATCTCAAATAAATAGCTTAACATTATGATTTAATGATCTAGAAAAAGAAGAACAAATTAAACCCAAATAGTAAAGATCAGAAAAAAATAAATCAAATACAAAACAAAAATCCATAGAAAAAATTAATAAAACCAAGAGTGGGTTTTTAAAAAAAATAAACAATGACAATCCCCTACCTATACTAAATAAGAAAAGGAGAAGACTCAAATAAATAAAATCAGAAATGAAAGTGGAGACATCACAACAGGTACCTCAGAAATAAAAAGCATCGTAAGATACCACTATGAACAATTATTAATATGTGCCAAAAAAGTGATAAATTAGAGTAAATGGATGAATTCTTTCAAAAATATAACCTATCAAGATTCAATCAGAAAGAAAGAGAAAACTTGAATGGACTAATAACAAATAAAGAGATTAAAGAAGTAATTAAAAACCCTCCAACATAGCACAATTCCCACTACCCTGCTGTGGACTTTCTGTGAGACCAAGACATAAGCAGATGGTACTCCCACCAGCATCTTGCTCATGCTGTTTGCCTGGAAGGGGCAAGTCCACATCCAGAGCCATTTTGAGAGTTTTACACCTGGCTGCACCCTGACCTTGGGCCAAGTTCAACGTGACTTGGCTGCAGCCACCACCTGGCTGGGGAGGGACAGGGGATACCAAGCTCTTCTAAGCATAAGTAGGACAGTACCCACCATCCTATTACAGGCAACTGTAGGACTGGGGACTAGTCTGCTGGATCCATTGCAGCTACCAGTAACACCAAGATAGACCACTTGGGTCCTAGTGGGTGGCTCCACCACTGCTACTGCCACCTCCCATATCACACCAGCTGCTGTGGGGCCTGAGAACCTGTCCAGACACCTGGCCCTCTACTGTAACTGCTAGCTTCTGAACAAACCACCTGAAGGTTAAAAAACTGGCATCCTAGGACACACTAATACTGCTGCCAGTGTAAGCTACTCTGGGGCCTCAAATCAGGCATACTCAGCCTACTGCTGCTATCACTGGGGTGCAAAGACTGGCTTAGCTGGTGTTCAAGTCCCCAGCAAAACTTCACCACAGTCTGAACCAAGAACTATACCCTAAGCTACCAAGGAAATCACAGATGCCACTGACCTTGGGTACTACCTAAGAAATCATACAAAGAACACAATACTGCAGGCACCCAAAATCAAAGCCAAAGTGTTCTATTCAACCAACAACATATATAAACATTCAGGAAAAAATTGTCTCCTTTGAAAGCAATTTCAAAAAATCAGAACAAACAACTGCTACATTGGATGTGCAGATATCAATGGAAGGTTACAGGAAACATGAAAAAGCAAGGTAATATGACACCACCAAAGGACCACAACAATTATCTAGCAATGGATTCTAATAAAAAAATCCTCATAATGCCAGATAAAGAACTCCAAACATTGATTGTAAAGAAGCTCAATGAGATACAAGAGAAATCTGGAAACCAATACCAAGAAATTGGAAAATCAATTCAAGACGTGAGTGAGAAATATAAAAAAAAAAAAATGGAAATTCTAGAGCTGAAAAATTCACTGAAGGAAATACAAAACTTGTTTGAAAACTTCAAGAATTGACTAGACCAAGCAGAAGAAAGAATTTCAGAACTTGAAAACAGGTCTTTTGAAATAATACAGTCAGACAAAAATAAGGAAAATAAGAGTAAAAGAGAATGAGTCAAGCCTTCAATATGGCTGGGATTACATAAAGCAACTGAGCTTATGAATTATTAGTATTCCCAAAGGGGAAGAGAGATTACAAAGTTTAGAAAACTATTTGAGGAAATAAATGATGAAAACTTCCCTGGACATTCAGATCCAGGAGGCCCAGTGATCCCCAGGCAAATACATTGCAAAAAGGACTTTACTACAGCATGCTATAATCAGAACAACTAAAGTTGAAGTGAAAGAGAGAATTTTGAAATTATCAAGATAAATGTGTCTAGTCACTTAAAAGGAAACCCCATAAGACTAACAGCAGACCCCTCAGCAGAAACTGTACAGGCCAGAAGAGAATGGGATGGCATTTTCAAAAACAAACAAACAAAAAAGAAATAAAACCTGGCCAGCCAAGAACTTTATATCCTGCCAGACTAAATTTCATAAATGGAGGAGAAATAAAGTCTTTCTCAGACAAGCAAATGCTGAGAGAATTTGTCACCACTAGACAAACAGCACTACAGGAAATATTCTAAGAAGTCTTTTTTTTTTTTTGAGATAGAGTCTCACTCTTTTGCCCGGGCTAGAGTGACATGGCATCAGCTGAGCTCACAGCAACCTCGAACTCCTGGGCTCAAGCAATCCTTCTGCCTCAGCCTCCTGAGTAGCTGGGACTACAAGCATGCGCCACCATGCCTGGCTAATTTTTTCTATATATTTTTTAGTTGTCCAATTAATTTCTTTGTATTTTTTTAGTAGAGACGGGGTCTTGCTCTTGCTCAGGCTGGTTTT
>CAUYSK010020206.1:0-46644 GCA_963575035.1 Avahi laniger
GAGCAAGAGCGAGACCCCGTCTCTACCAAAAAATAGAAAGAAATTAATTGGACAGCTAAAAATATATCTAGAAAAAAAAAAATTAGCCGGGCATGGTGGCTCATGCCTGTAGTCCCAGCTACTTGGGAGGCTGAGACAGTAGGATTGCCTGAGCTCAGGAGTTTGAGGTTGCTGTGAGCTAGGCTGACGCCACGGCACTTGCCCCAGGCAAGAGAGTGAGACTCTGTCTCAAAAAAAAAAAAAAACAAAAAAAAAGAACTGCAAAGGGGGTGAGGTGGAGGAGTCATTCATTCATTCATTCACTGAGCAAACATCGCTCCCTCTATTTTACAATGGAATAAAGAAGCTGTGACTTGTTGCTCAAAACTGTACAGTCAACAAATTTTAGAAAGAAAAGTCAAATCCAGGTTCTGTCTCCCAGTACAGGGCTCCTTCACTACCTTGCAGAAGTTTTAAGGGGGGCCCATATCAGAGAGGGGTTGTCAGTGCAGATAGGGAGAAGAAACATGGCTGTGTTTGAACGCCTGATGCCCTGCCGCAAGCATTCAAGCGCTGCCACTTGCCAGTATGTGCACTCAGGCGGAACTTCGCCCCTGTGAGAGGGTCGCTTCACACGATGCTCAGGATCAAGTCAGATAATATATGTTAAGCCTGTAGTGCAATGGCTGGCATAGAGTAAACACTCAATAATTGTAGCTATTTTATTACTATTTATTTCATAATATTCATGGTCCAGAGCCTAGCATTAATCTGGCAGACTAAGGAACCTGGTTTTGCCAAAATACTGAGAATGAATTTGTCTCCAAGGTTGATATTTAGAGTTAGAAGAGACGTGCACTTTCCAAGGCACTGTGTGGCCATCCCTGCAGAATGGAATCTGTGTTCTGCACGACGCAGGCTTCCCTCCCTTCGGCAGACGGATCCAAAGGGGCTTGTGAGCTCGGCAGCTGAGGGCTTTCTAGGACCAAACAGGGCAAGTCCTTCCCCCGCCCCACATGGATGGTGCTGGGAGTGGGCAGGGCTGGCATTTGCTCTCTCTGCCCCTCTCCCTCTCCTTGGCCTATGCCAAGCAGCACTCCTTTCTTGTGTCACAGATGTTTTCTTGGGATATTGTTAATGCAGCATCTCCCCGAGGATGAAATGCAGATGCCAACACATTATTTCTCTCCCTGGCTGTTGGCAGCACCACCTCGTTCCAGTCCAATCCCAGAGAGACACCCCACGGCCCAGTGTTGTGGGGCCCACATCCTGCAGCTGCTCCCCGACACTTTACCTGCCCACATTGCCCTGCTGTGGCCCCTCCTCAGCTCCCAGCCTGTGCCTCCTCTGGCCTCACTGTCCCATAGCTCTCCCCTGGCTCCCCGCTAGTCTTTGCAGCCCCACACTCTCCCAGTGCCCGAGGTTCTTTCCCCAGGTGGGCCTTGCGGACCCCCTCTGTCTCCGCCATGACCTCCCAGCAAACTTGCCCTCCCCCATCGGAGTTCTTTCCTTCTCTCCTGTCTGCCCCACCCTCCTCACCCGTCCTCTCCCCTCCACCTGCCGCAGCTCCCCTGCTCTGGGTCTTTGCAATCCCTGCCTTCTCACTCTGAAGGCATCACTTTCTTTCTGGGTCCAGGATCCTTCCTAATGTTCATACACATATTTCCCCCTTATTCAAGAGTTTCCTTTTCAATATTTAAAAAGTTTAAAATGTATAAGTGTGAGTGCATCAATGTAAAGGGAAATATTACAAAAATAATGGTATAGGGACAGGCAGATATTTCAAGAATTGGGAAGATGATACAGGACGGAAGCTTGGGGAACAGTGAATTAACACACCCGGCTGGGTACCAGTCAAGTCTGCCAGACCCAAGTGCTGGGCTGTCTCTTGAAGGTGGATTTTCCTGCTACCCGTCAGATCATCTATTTTAGGGTGATTTTAGGGTGAACACTCAGAGGACCCTCTTATGTGCTTTATTTTGGGCTCTTGAGAGAAGCCTCACACTGGACCCGGGTACCAACAAATATACTTTCTTCACCTGTGTAGACAGTTTTTCCCTAAGAGTAGGTTTATTTTAAAAGTTAGCTTGTACTTAAACTGGAGCTCATTTTCCCATAGAAACACTTAAATGTATTGCAATTAATTTGAGAACAGTACATAGAATGTCATGTCATTCATAAAGTAGTTGTCAAGAATCCTAATGGTAGTCTAAGGCCCCTGACCCCATGGATGCTGCCTGTGGATTCTGACTGCCTCCCCCAGCTTGTTGGCAGGACACAGGGAACTAAATCTCAGAGGCGACATCACAGAAGTGTTTGTGCAAGTATCTGACCTGTGTGTGAGCCACGTGCCTCAAGACCATGGGAAAGGCTTATTGAAAATGTAGATATCTGGACACTACATGCAACTTGATCAGTTAGAACCCGGGGAACGAGCACCTCAGTGATGTGTTGTGCAGCAAGTCATATGATCACACCCAACTACAAGGTAACTTTTATGCATCCTAGAATTTAAAGCCCCCAGAGTAGTTGGGTGTTGGGTATGAAAGTGTTTGAATGAACACTGTGACCCAGCCTACCAGGGGCTCTGCCATCTTTAACATGTGGCCCCGAGGTTGCTCTGGGAAAGAGGTATCCAGCCAGCAGATGTGGAAAGAATGCACGTGGGAGGTTTTTGTGAGCCAGGCTGGGAGTGACTCTTACTGCTTCCACCTACATTCTATTAATAATTTTCTATTAGCAAGAACACAGTCATATGATCACACCTAACTACAATGGAGGCTGAGAAATGTTCTTTAGCTCTGTGTATAGGTAAAAGAGGAAATAGTCTGACAAACAGCAATTTGGCCCTGAACTAACATAGACTGTTAGTTCAAAGTTGGGGGAGAAATCTGAGGAGGCTTCTTGGAGGAGGCAACTCTGGCATGAGTCGGTCTGGCACGCTGGTTCAGAACAGCAGCTTTCCAGTCAGATGGAGCTGGGTTTTGCTAGCTGTGTGGCTGTGAATAAATTGCTTAACCTTTCAGAGCCTGTTTTTGTCATCTATAAAATGAGTCTCAGTAAGCGTACCCCTCTTACAGTGTTGCAAGAATTACTGTATATAATGAGGTAAAGTACAGTCACATAGACACTCTGGCTCATGGTAGGTTC
Source organism: Avahi laniger (assembly GCA_963575035.1). Taxonomy (NCBI): domain Eukaryota; kingdom Metazoa; phylum Chordata; class Mammalia; order Primates; family Indriidae; genus Avahi; species Avahi laniger. Next base: position 3,130 of record CAUYSK010020206.1, read on the forward strand.
TCAATAAATGTTAGATAAATGTGAATTCAAGTTAGGTGGACAAAGAAGAGAGAGAAGTGAGTTCTAGACAAAGAGAAAAGCAAGGAGGGAAGGAGGGCTAAAACATCATGGTCCACCCGGAGAAGCAAAAGGGACTGGGAAAGAGAACGAGGAGTGGTTTCGGGAGCTGTTGAGGAAGAGGGCCAGGCGGTGCGGGCGGGCTGGGGCACGGGCTCTGGCGCTGCGCTGACACCCACATCTGTGCTCTGCTGCTGGGGAGCATCCGTGAGCTGGTGGCCCACACTTCTCTGGTGCTGGAGCAAGGATTGTACCGTGCACCTGGGAGAGTCCCGGCCTCTGCAACGACCCTCACGTCCATGTGGCACAGAAACAGCAACCCTCCTGGACTTCCTGGGCCCAAGGGACCAAGAGGACCTGGACAATGAGCATCTCAGTAGAAATCACTGTGGCTTGAAGGCTAGGGAGGCCTCTCAGAACCTTCGCTCTGCTTTAGAATCCAGAGGCTTTTTCTGTCTTCCCCAGAGGTAGAATTCATAGAGCAATGGAAGAGCTCCAGTAGAATCAAGTCTTCAAGCCAGATTTAATTTAGAAAAGTAACCTGACTTTCCCAACTGCATGGACTAAGCTTCATACTCTCTACGTATGTATAGAAAAATACTAGACACCTGTATTAATCGCGTCTTTTACTTGTATTCTGATGCTTCATCATCCGGGGCCTTGCTGACCCTGCAGGGATTGCCCCTCCCAGGATTAAGTCAATTCCTAGAGAAGGCAAACAACTTGTCCGTGAGCTTGCCTTACGAATGCAGACCAACCAAGCCAAGGCCCACCCCAGCCACCTCTTCTATGGGGCTCTCATGCTCTGCGTCACCATCCACCTGCCCTAATCATCCCAGGGCCAGGTACCAGGCAACTAGAGACAGCCCCTGTGCACCAGAGCCCCTGGCATCATTTAAATGAGTCAATCCTAAGCCTGTTTACCCTGCCTCAGCTGTTCCTTCCTGGGAAACCACAACAAATGCTCTTGCCCAGGGTTCCCTCTCCGTCTGTCTCCTGACACTTCCCCATGGGCCCCCCACATGGCGGGCTCCCCTTTTGGGGAACTGTGAGTAACAAACTACCTTTCCAATGGCGATCATCTCCTGGTCTGTTTGCCTTACTGTACCTCTCATGTTCTATTAATACACTATATTTTTAAACAATACCATTCATTGTTATTTACTCTATTCCAGGCAGGAGAACAACTGATTTGGACACATTGTCTCATTCCATCCTCACATTAACCCTGTTTTGCAGATGAAGAAACGGAGGCATAGAGAAGTTAGGTCACCTGCAAGTGGTATAGGCAGGTGTGAACCCAGGTCTGTCTAATTCCCAAAGCCCCGGAATGCCATGCTAGACTGTGTCATCTTATGTTGAGTGCCCAACGGGTGCCAAAATACAGCGCAATACAGAAGCAGCCAAGGCCATCCCCAGGGGCTTTGGAGCCTGAGGAAAATACTTTCCCTACTGCAGCCCCTGAAGATGGCCTTGGCTGCCTCCTCCTCCCTGTGCTCTTCACCTTGCATCCTCTTGGGCCATGCCCCAAAGACTCCAGAAACACATCCGTATCTCTGCGAGCAAATGAGGAATTACAAATAAACCACATTTATTCATCTGTGAACTCCAAGCATCTGGCATAGTACCCAGCAATATTTTACATGGTATACAGCACCTAATAGGCATTCAAAAACATTACAGGATAGATGGCAGGATACTGCACTCCCAGGCAGGAGGTGTCCTCAGGGAGAACTAGAGCCGGGGGGACTGCCTGTGAGATCGCTAATTTAGAGCACATCAGTGTGACATTACAATTCTTTTGAAATGCTGCTCAAAATCCACTTCCTCCAGGAGGAATGCCAAGTGGCGTCCCAGAACAGGACACATTGTACTTCACGGAGATGGGAAGCGAGAGGGTGGAAATGCCATCATTAATCCACGGAGCAGCAGGGGGTGGGGGCACTTGCTCCAACAGGCACCGCTGGAAAAACAAACAGCCCTGAATTGTGCGCCTCCCTGTGCCCCTGCCAGGGCTGCAAAGGTCTGAGAACGCGGCAGAAAAGGTTCCAGTTCATTTACAAGCCTCCGCTATTTTTAGTTCATTGATCCCTGGGGGGCCTTGCCGAGCTCACTGTTTGAGGCGAGAGCTGGGGAAAGCTGTAGAATTCTTTTCACGGAACAGGTACTCGGTTCACTGTGCACCATCAGGGCCTCCGGAGGCCTATCCGCTTTTCTTGGGGCAGGAAGAAGAGAATCAGGGGAGGGAGAGGATTGAAATGAGGAAAGGAACAAGGCGAGAGGCAGTGAAGCCCTTGTGCCAGTGACCAGATTGGGTCAGAAAGAACGACCTTTTGAATGCAAGTCAGGAAATGTGCATAGTTGCTGAGCGGGGCCAGGTGCTGCCTGGTGGGCACCTTCCCAGCCCCCCTGGTCCCAGGGAACAGTGGGTGACTGCACCTGCTGCCGCTCTGGAGAACCAGAAGGGTGACCACCTAGACGTCTGCTGGTCTTTCTTCCTTACCCTGTGCCCGATTCGTTTCTCATCAACCCCTCCCAAAAGTGGTAAGGGAGAAGGAAGGGAAAGCTCAGATTAAAGCTTTCTTATCTTCTCTAATTTAAAGATGAATCTAAATGGTGAAAGAGATGAAACTGTTCTCTAAAAAGAGATCACCTGTGGATTTTATGAATTATTGATGGATTCGATTATTCCCATCCTGTCTGTTTCTCACTGGCACAGATAATCAAAAACTGGCTTTTTTCCCCTCCTTATTACCAATACAGCCCTTGAAGTAAGAAAAATTATTATCTGGCTTTTCTCTCTCTAAATATAGGGTGCTTAATTTAAGACATTTTGCTAAATTGCCTTTGTCCCAATGATTTCTAAGCAAAAAGATGAGTCATGGTAGTAACTCGTATGTGTTGAGTAGATTTGTGTTATCAAGAAGTTGAGGGTAAACTGAATTTGGACGATTTTTGTAAATTGAATTATATTTTAAGTGTCCTGAGCAGTTTAACAGTTACAGATTCACTCCTTCAGCGAATTCTAGGGAGAAACCTCCTCTTACCTGGATCACTCAGGAGCATTCAACGCAGTTGACCTTGGTGTCCTTCTTGAACAGGTGTGATGTCCTGACCTTCACATTCACCTGGCTTGCCTCCTGGGTCTCTGGCTGTGCCTTCTCAGCCTCCTCTGTTGTCCTCCCTGCCTCTACCAGATCTCGGTGTGCTAGAGTGATCCACGGTTCTACCTGTGGTCTCCTGCTTTCAGTTCCTTCTTCCTGGGTAAATCTGAAGGATGCCCATCCTTGCTCTCTGGGGACTCCCAAATTTCCATCTCTAGCTGGATCTTGCCCTGAGTCCTAGAGGCATAGATACCACTGCCTGCAGGACATTCCCAGCTGCATGTCTGAGAGGCACCTCAAACTTAACAGGGGCCAGAGTGATATATTTGGTTTTATCCGTCAAAATTTACCTCTCTGCTAGTGTCCTCGTCTCAGTATATGTAACATCATTGGCCAAGTTGCTAAAGCCCAAAACCCAGAAATCGCCCTTGACTCCTCTCTTTCCTTCATCCCCCACATCCGATCCCTTTGTCATTGCATTAATTCTAATCCAGGACGTAATCAGTACCTGGTCACTTCTCAACACCTCTGCTGCGCCGATTTTGCACCACTGGCATCTCTCATTGGACTCTTTCAACAGCCTCCCTTCCAGGTCTTGCTTCCACTCTCACCTCCCAGTCCATCCTCCGCAGGACAGAGCAATCCTTTCCAAGTGCAAATCAGATCCTACCACTCCTCTGCTTCGAACCCACACTGAGAATAAAGTCAAGTTCCTCACATAGGCCTTCAAAACTCTAGATCAAGATTGTCCGCCCCACCAATCTCCACATGGCTGCTTCCTCGTCACTTAGGTCTCAGCTCGAAGCCACCTCCTCAGAGTTACCATTCTAGAAAAAGCATCTCATGCTAGTTTTCCTCTACCAGAGTGTCCTCCTTTGTCTTCTTCACAGTATCTATCACCAAGGAGGAAAATATTCATGTCTATGTATCTATATCTATGTCTCTATCTATATATTAATACCTATGGCTGAAAGTATGAAAGCATGAGTTAATTATTTGTCCTCCCCACTAAAAGGTAAGGAGCTTGAGAGCAGAGACTGATTTATGCACCTCTATGTACCCAAGACCTAGTTACTGTACCTGGTACATAGTAGATATCCAATAAATATTTGTTGACTAACTGAATCTTTGCAAAGAAAATTATTCTGTATGGTATTACCAATCACACCTTATTTTGTTATTCAAGTCCAGATATTCATATATCAAATTTTCTTTATGTGGTTTGTACCTATATACTTCACTGCTGGCCAAAATATTTTCAAAAGCTATGTGTTGTTATTTTTGTTGTTTTATGATTAATGTTTACCCTTAATTGAGAGCTCAGCACTGGCTAAATGCTTTACATATATTATCCCATTTTAATGTAAGTATATGGGACATTATATTATCCCATTTTAATTCTTACAGCAACCCTGTGAGGGAATTGTTGCTGTCTCCATTTGTAGGAAAGGAAACTGGGGCATGAAGTTGCTAAATAATTTGCCCTGGATCACACAGCTAGAGCCAGAATTTTAACCTGTGGCTGTGTGACTCCAAATAGCATGCTTTTCCTCACAGTCGACAAATATTAATGCATTGGGAGATTAGCTTATACCATCCTGTCAGGCTGTAGGAGAAGTTCAGACATCTCTACGTCATTCACCAAGGGCCCAGGGTGTTCGTGCTGTCTTCAGATGCCTTCTCAACCAGAGTTGACAGAGTAGACAGGTTTGAGAAACCCAAAACCTCTCCCCACCCTGATATTCTGCCATTAGTGACTAATTTGGGGCGTGTGAAGATTATCTACTCTTAAGATGTTCTTGTAAAAGGCAAATGGCCTTGGGAAGGGGAGCACTCTATCAGAGACCAGCTACAGCTGCCTGAGTGTGGAGCCCTGGGGAGGAGGACCCAGACAGAGCAGAAAAGAGAGATGTTGAAGAGCTGAAGGCAACAGCTGTCCATTTTGTCCATTTAATGACATTTATGACAAAGACGGATGTTCTCTCCCTAATTAAGTAAATAAAAGCAAGTTATAACATAGTCTGTACTGTACTGAAAGATGCGGCCTTGCAAAAATAACAGGAAAATACCTAATCCTGCCATTTCCTAGTAACAGTTAAAGATCAATCCTATGAGTTCTCCCACTTACAGGCACCCTACAGGAGTTCTGTTTTGCACAACTTCTGAAAAGAGCTGAACGGACGTAAGAGCTATGTAAATCTGTCTCCTTAGAAATTGTTTTTTGAGAATCTGCTTTTACAGAGTTCCTGAGTAAACAGCAGAACAAGCTACAGTCTCAACCGTATCTCAAGGGCAGAGTCACATCTCCTGCGATAACCTCTTCTCCAAGGAGAGGCAGGAAACCAACTCTTGGACTTTGACATCCTGCCACTGCTTTTATTATCACCTGACAGTCATCACTATTTTTTTTTCTCTTTACCCCCCTTAAAATCGGCAAGCCACTTGGCCTCAGTGCTGGCATCCCTTCTCTTTATTGGGGATGCCATGCCGGCTCCCAGCTCTCTTCTTCCCCCTTCCCCTCTCTCTTTCACTCTCACTCTCTCTCTCTCCTTTAAGGAGATAAAATAAACTTTTTTACTTTTATATATCTTAATCTCTGTGTGAGAAATCTTTCTCCACCTGGACCGTGAGCACCTAGTGAGCTTTCCACCCTAACAGTACGATCCATTTTTCCGTATACGTAGGAAGATCAGAAGACTCTATTCCTATTAACAATGCTTAAGTCTGAGTAGTGGAATTATGAATGATTTTTATTATCTATCTTTGCTTTTATATATTTTCTAGATTTCCTTCCGTGAACACATATTAAATTTTTAGTAATATTAATACAAAATGATAAAGGTAATTTCTAAACTTTTGTCCTTGTCCACTGGAAAGAACATTTCTCCCAGTGGCCCCTCCTTTCCCTTACCCCTGGACTGTCCTGGTGGCCACCAAAGGGTCTTCAAACCCTCTTGGCTCCATGGTGTCCTGCACACAGCTGCCAGGTTAAAACATAGCTCAGACCGTTAACTGCTCAAGCCAGCTGCTGCCCAACCAGCTACTCTCCTGGGCCCTACGTCTAGGCACACTTCTCAGGTAGCAGAGGTCAGGGATCCCAAGGAGCAGGCGTATGAATGCTGGGTGGTTTCCATAGTACTGAGTTTGCAACCGGGACAGAGCTAAGTAGCTCTCAGGACCCAGGCGATCTGGGTTACCCTCACAGAGTGGCAGCTTTTGAATAGCTCTTGCTGGCCTATAGCCAACTGAGCCAAACACATCACCTCAGACCCCAGAAGTGAGTTATGGCTCTAGACGAGAACAATCTTCTGAGCTTATAATGACAGTGAGCTTCCCCAGGTGCTCCCCAAAGGCCTTGAACCCTTCCAGCAAAGCAATTTTCACGAGAAGCAATGCAGTAAGAACAAAGGTAAGTCAGGGGCTACATAGAGGAAAGAATCTTCTTTCTTACACAAGCCTCTGGAAAGTTGGATGGCATTCTGGGAAAACACCAGGGGGCATTTATCTTAATTATACATTTTTCCTGCATTAGCCTAGGAAATTTTCACTAGAAAGAGACAGTCTGCTTAACATGCAGGCTGCGGCTGTGCACATTAGTCTCTCGCAGCTGGGTCCATTTCGGTGGGTGCAGACTGAGAGGAACCTGAGATGATGAAATATCATTAAGTGGAAAGAGCTTGTTGTGAAGTAGGATGAGTCCATGTCAGTAAAAGAATGTGAAAAAATATTTATACACATGCAATTATAAAAAGAATGGAACTCACGCAACAAATGCTCCAAGTGGTGATATTTAATTATTTGTGTGTGTGTGTATCCGCATGAACTTTTCGGTATTTTTAAATATTTTCTATGACCAGCATGTATTACTTTTGGAACTATGTAAGAACATTTATACTTTTAGAAATCAAAAGCAATGAAAGGCACCAAAGAAACAGTCAGATGCCATGGCACATGCCTGAAGCCCCAGCTACTTGCGAGGCTGAGAGTTTTCTTTACAACTAGTATCAGCAGCTTTAACAGGTTCATCTCTGTAAGCTAAGCATGACGTTAGGTATGAAATTGTTTTAGGGTCTTGTACCCCCAGAGTATACATGTCGTAACAATTTTCTGGGAATTAATTATTTAACAGATGTTTGAGTAACCATAAGCCTGGAACACAGTGATCAGCTGGGGTGTGGAGGGGCGTCCACCCAGTTCTGGTGCTCCTAGTCTATTAACACCTAACTGGGCTTCTCAAAAGGTAGGAACCTGAAAACAAAGAAAAAACCAAAAACACTGTTTTTGAAGTCAAGATAATTGAATAGAATTTATCTGCTGTAAAATTTACCTTTGTAGTGTGTACAGTTCTGTGAATTTTTGCAAGTGCGTGCAGTTGCGTAATTACCACCAAAATCACCCCCCAAAATGCCTCTGTGTCTCTTTGTAGTCAACCCCCACTCCGTTCTCAGCCCTTGTCAGCTACTGATCAGTTTTTTTTTGGTTATATTTTACCTTATCCTTAGTGTCACATATTATACAGTAGGTAGGCATTTGAACCTGGATGCTTTCTCTTACCATAAATAACTTGAAATTCATTCACTTTGTTGTGTGTGTAATATTTTTTATCACTCATTAGTATTCTGTTGTGTAGATGTACTACAGTTTGTTTACCCATTTGCTGATTGAAGAATATTTGAAGAACATTGTTTACAGTTTTTGGCAATTATGAATAAAGCTACTATAAGCATTCTGTTGCGGTTATTACATAACCATAAATTTTTAATATTTTTTTTGCTACCTAGGAGTGGGATTGCTGGATCATGTGGTGAGTGTATGTTTAACTTTATAAAAAACTGTCAAATGGTTTTCAAAAGTGGTTATACCATTATGCATTCCTACCAGGAATGCATGAGAATTTTAGTTGTCCAACATCTTTGCCAGCGTTCGTTGCTTCCAGTCATTTGAATAGACTTATATAGTAGGCTCATGTCACTCAAGTGCATTTCATTTCCATTTCCCCCATAACTAATGATGGTGACATGTTTTCATGTACTTATGTCCCATCTGCATACGCTCTTTGCTGAGACATCTACTAAAATCTTCTGCCAATTTTAAAAATTGGATTTTTTGCTTTACTATTATTGTTTGGAGAGTTTTTTATATATTCCAGAGTTAAAGACTTTATCAGCTATGTGTTTTACAAATATTTTCTCCTATTCTGTGCTTGTTTTTTCATTCTCTTAATAGTATCTTTTGAAGAGCAGACGTTTTAATTTCGGTAAGATTTATTATCATTTTTTTCCTTTATAAATCATACTTTTGGTGTTATATCTAAGAAATTTTCATCTAATCTAAGGCCATAAAGTTTTTTCCTATGTTTTCTTCTAGAAGTCTTATCTTATTGTTTCAGGTTTTACATTTAGATCTATGATTCACTTTAAGTTAATTTTTGTATATAATGCCAGGCATAGCTAGGATTAAATTTCTCTTTTATATATTTGGAAGTCCAACTGCCAAAACCACTTTGAATGACTGGTACATAGGTTTACTAGACAGTTAATTACACATACAGTTAATTATGAAGTGTTTACCTACGTGCTTATATCTATCAATCATTCAGTTATTTAAGCATTTCTCAAGTACCTGCTATAATCTAATCATGAATAACCACTGTCTTAAGGCTGTGGTCCCCAAGCCCTGGGCTGAGGACCAGTACTGGTCCATGGTCTGTTAGGAACTGGCCGCACAGCAGGAGGTGAGCCAGCGAAGCTTCATCTGTATTTATAGCCACTCCCCATCACTTGCATCACCGCCTGAGCTCTGCCTCCTGTAAGATCAGCAGCACCATTACATTCTGCATTATGGTGAGTTGTATAATTATTTCATTTTATATTACAATATAATAATAATAGAAATAAAGTGCACAATAAATGCAATGTGCTTGAGTCATCCCCAAACCATCCCCAACTTCTGCCAGTTGGTGGAAAAATTATCTTCCACGAAATGGGTCCCTAGTGCCAAAAAGGTTGGGGACCATGGTCTTAAGATGTTTACCATCTACTGTAGGAGAAATATATGCCAATAGTATATAACTAAAATATGATGCAGAGAGAAAAGCATAAGTCTGAATCATTTCATGATTCATGCCAAGTGCCTACTAGAATATTCTGGAAGAAGCTATATGATAGGTTAAGAATAGAAGTGACTGAGTACCTGACCCACCCTTTGGACAACTGGCCAGTGAGGGATATGGCAGGAATGCCAAGTCAGAATGTTTGAGTGACAGGCACCTGAAAACCTAAATGATCATATTGAAATGCTGGTGAGGCAGTGAGAAACTTGATCTTGGAGATGACACATTTGGCAGCTTTAGTAAAGTCACTGCAGCATTCTGGCCTCAATTTCCACATCCATGACGTGAGAAACTTGGGCCAGGTGCTCTATGTGTTCCATTCAGGAAAAAAAATGTAAAAACTTGAAAGCTCTAGCATTGAAACATAGAGGGTTACAATCACATTAGGTGAGCCGATAGATGGTAGACTGAAAGATAAAATTACTGAACCCTTAGGTAAATATACTTTATGGGTGGTAAAGGAATGGAAGGACATTTCTCATAAGTTAAAATTAAGCCAGATTTACACACCATTTTTTGAAAGGTAAAGAGTATTCATGAGAAAATTAGTGAGTGGACGTTATTGGTATTTTTAAAACCCTATAACAAGGTCTGTGAAAAACTTATAACTATTCCTCCCCCATCGATGGTAACTCAGTTTCCACCCATTATGTCCAAGAATGTGTCTACCAGACAGGAAATAAAAGGGAAGAAACAGAAGACATTTTTCTGGATGATGAACTGGAAAAAGCAGAGATTCAATTAAGGCATTGGCCTTAGTTAGCATTTTATGTGTCACGTGGAAAAGAAGAAAATTGATATTAAACATCTCTGGTTTGTGAATGTCAATCCAATGGGACCAAACACTGTGTGGGTGTTTTAGGTAAGTCAAATTATATTTAAAAGGTGATAGACAACCAAAGGACCAGTTAAGACAAAGGGCAGTGACTAGGGAGTCATCCTATTCGCAAAAGAAAGTAGCTTCTAGACTCTAGAGAGTTTGTGTAGCCAAAATGAGTAAAACAGGCTGGGTAACATCAATTACCCCTAATGGGATGTGAGCTACTTCTGAGTGGAATATGAACCAGAAACTCTATCCTCTCATTATAAAAACCTTGGGCCTCCAGATTAGGAAACTGTGAGCCAAATCCTGGCTGCTGAATGTTAATTAAGGAAGACACAGTGGAGTGGAAGGATTTACGTAGGGGTAGAAATACTGTCACATGATGCTAGGTTTCTAAAAAATGCAGTCAATCTAGAAATAAAAAGGATTGGTATGGAATATGGTCAGCTATAAAAGTATTAACCTTCTGAAGAGAATGAACTGATGTTTGCAAAATGCCAAAAAGCAGAGGAAGACCCAGTGAAGCTTAAAAATACATGCACAATAGATTCTAGAGCTATGAATGTCATTACCACACAAAGAGATCAAGAATGATAATTTGAACAATTTCATATAAGAATTTGCTAATACACTTGTGGGCTCAGTCATCCATTGACTTAAAGGAATCAAATGTTTTCAGGATGATATCGTGGAAGGGCTGATTGCCATCTTGGTCTCAGGAAACCAAGAGCCAAACAAATTTCCTTTCATATTCAACAGATCAGAAAAAGTGGTAAATTTTCTGTTGAGTTCTGAGGAATCTCATACTGTTGGAGCAGCTACAGTTCGTCAAGTCTAGAATTTACATTTAGAGGAAACAGCTTTCTGCAGATTTACTTTTCCCATGCCAATCTCCTAATGAAATGAACAAGCAGCTCCAAGGTGAGACCCTCCCCTTCTAGAAAGGAAATTTTAAATGCCTGTTCATCAGCTGGACATTCCTGTGCCTACCACTCTCTTGACCTCACCGAAATATAGTTATAACAAGCACGCAAGTGAATCACTGTAATCTTGCTCAGAATTTAAAATAATATCATGCTCAGGCAATTAACAATAATAGTAAAATTGGAATGATGTGGCTACACTAACAATAGAAGCCACTGAATGCAAATAGTTTGGTAGTATAATCACTTGAAACATACAACAAAAGGTAACCCAATGCATATTTAAGCTCTTGCGAGGTCATTGTGATTAGTGTAATTAGACTCACAGAGTGAGTGATCAAAAACCAAGTGTTAAAATAAATTCTTTTTGGAATCCTTTTAAGAACACCCTGATGGTTCCAGAGGGGCTGAAGGGAGGGGTGGATGAGCAGTGGTTGGTCAGTGGTGACCATGACTACACAAGAAGAGGTAGAGCTCAGTCTTGGGTGGGTGACACCTATGTGGCTCTGCTTGGCTGGTTTTCTGTGGTGCTGTATCTGCACACACAGCTGTCCTGAGAGCTGTCTCTATATAGTTTCTTCCTCTGAAAAATGAAGTTTCTGAAAGCAAAGTGTTTTTCTTGAGTGTGTCTTTATCCTTGACCAGTGCTAAGGGCATGGAGTACATATAAAATAACAAACCCAGGTCTGCTGTTACTGCGTATTAGTAGTTCTAATCCTCAGTAGGCTACTTTGCTCGCACAAAAGAGAAGAAAAGGACAGGAGGACGTGACACAACCAGGTACAGCATGAATTCAGCTAAAGCAGATACAAGCAGGGTTGGCGTAACTTTGGGGGCCAACCATAGAGAGGAGAGAATGGCTGCTCTGAATCCCTTTCAAGGAAAAACGTATGCAAGGCTCCTAACTTCATAAAACCAGTAAACGAATTGAGTAAATTACCTTTGTTCTCTCACTCAGGGGATATCTAATAAGAATTCCAAGCTTTATTCTTCAGCAGGACAACACACACAGGAAAGACTGCCCGCGTTGTTAAAAACATTGAAATATTTCTGTACCCCTTGGGGAAGAACTGCTGTCTGAACTACCTGGAGTGCCACCAGCTACCCCGTTTGTCCCAGCTCCTCCACTGGGACCCCCAGACCTCCGCCCTCCCCAGCAACTACAGGGTGGACCTCGCTGCAGCCCTGCAGTGTCCATTCTGACTGATCAACGCCTGTGCTGCACTGGTCTGGAAATATTTCGATTATTATGTCTGTTCCCAGACAATAGTCAGAAGTGACAACGGCGACTGAAACAGAGAGTTATAAAAGTAACCTAGTACAAGATAACAAGGGAGGTAGATAGAGATAAAAGGAGAGACAAGCCCAAGGTTGCCTGGGGTGGGGAGCGAGGGGCTCTTAGCTCTGAAGTATCTTGGGTTCACAGCATGAAGAAGGACTCCCCTTGGTCCAGTAGAAGCTGGGAAGGAGAGCAGATCACAGCTGAGAAGCAACAGGAACCTCAGAGGGGGAAAGTCCTATGTAAATATGCAAGAGGATTAAAAATAGAGAGAATAATAATCCAACCACAAATGTATTTTCAGACTGCCAAGGTCCCGAACTCTCACGTCTTAAGCACCTCGATGTGAATGGTGCTCTTACCAAAGTAAGAGAGAATTTAGCTCAACTGAGGGACATATAAGGGAGGTTTTGGGATCAGTTCCAGATGGGGTAGTACAAAAATGCAGAAAGAACATATAGTTCCTTTAAAGAGTAAATGCCACCAAAGGCTCCAATTCAGCACATGCATGTGCATCCTCAGAGCTCACTGCACTTACAAAATATCCCTTTGGGGTATGGCATGAAATTTGGCTATGCAATAAGATCTAATTCATTTAGCATATATTTATTGTGTTCACATGTTTGGTCTCAGTTAAAACTAAGAAATAGGCCCCATGCCAAAGTTTCAAGCAAATGGAAATTTATTGTGACTACTTCTTCCAACCCCTGCCTTTTCACCTCTCTTTGTTCTGCTATGGTCAATCTAACCCCTCTGAGGAACGAATGTCTTTGGCTCAAGTGGTGACCCCTTTCACAGAGACCCAGAGGAGTGAGTCTCTACCAGTAGGCTTTTGGACATCACCACGACGGGTGAGAGAGGGCCTTTTCGGGGTCTCGCTCCCTTTAACTCGTTTGTCCTGAGGGTGGAAGGAGGGGTTCCTCAGACTGCAGACGCTTCACATTTCAGGTAGGTGGTTGCGGTTGTCCATGCAGCCAGGAGGTCTCTGTTTCTCATAGTCAAGCATCAGCATAAAGGACTTGATAGAATTTGAGCTGAGGAGTGTCCTAGCTTTCCAGCAGAAGGGGGGCCACCAACGCAGCAGGAACACAAGGAAGGGGGACCGTCAAGGAGTGTTTATTGCTGACAAAGGAATTGCTGCCCCGTGATGGTAGGAAAGAGCAAACCAGCTTTAAGTTGATTTCATTATTGGTTTTAAATGCTCTACAGACAATGTATGCTTTTATTTACTGTGTGGGGGGGGCACTCCCACTGCCAGCCTTGCCCACTCCCTGCCTGGCACACCCTTGCAGCAGAGCATGTTTCTGAGCACCTTTCACAGGTTATCCTGGGACCTAAAGTCTAAGAAGTTTTCTCAGAATGAACTAACAATGGCCAAGTTAGGAACAAAGGCAGACGTGGGCAGAAAACTTGGGTCTTGATGTCCTGTGAGGACATCCGTTCGCCAGGGGAGGAAAGAAACAGGGTATGGCTCTCGGCAGGACAGCCACCCTCTCCCTGCACCCTCCTGCTCTGTCTCTGGTGACTGAGGCATCACAGGAGGCCCAGCCTGTGTCCTCCAGTTGCTAGGATGATTTAAAAATAGCTTCTGCAGCCAGAGAAGGGGGGCAGGGAAAGAATGGAAGATAAGTTGGCCTTTTACAGGAAAACCAAAGGTGATAAATCCTGCATTGGCTCCATCTGGGTTAGGGAGTGTTGTGTGTTTGCGGTGATTCTTGACCGAAGGACCTTTTAGTCCTGGGTCTGCTGTGGGTTCTTTCTGGGAAGGACCCAGCTGGGAAGGACCCAGGGAGAAGGCCCTGTTTACTCCGTGGACTAGCAGCCAGGAGGACACTGGCAGTTTTGGCAAAGGAAGAAGAAACACTGGGTGCTCCGGTTCAGAATGACTGTTCTGCTAATACAAGGAGGTTGGGCCTTGGCAAATCAGGTCTGTCAATGCAGCAGTCCCAATGGGAGGGGCCATGAGCAGGGGAAGAGCCATGGGACTCTTCCGGGCTCAGGGCCAGCAACATCCTCTTCAACTTTTGCAATAGGAATTCCCATCTTTGGCATCAATGTAAATGGGTGGCACCCTGTGTGAGTAATGCCAGCCAGAGTCCCAGGCAGTTGCCATCCAAACTTTAGGATATTTTCTTGGTTTAATGTGAGTGTTAGAGGCCAAGTGTCCCAAGAAGCTGACCAGCTGAGTTTGAAAATTATTTGGTGGGTGTCCCAGGAAGCTGCTATGGTCTAAATTTGTCTCCATCTGCCCCCTCTCCACTTGAGACTCTACCTCACCATTACCAGGCTTTGGTAGAAATCAAAAGTAGTTCTTTTTTTCAGGAAAAGATTCAAGACTCTGGCATTTAAACTGTGTGATTGCCACAGCCCAGCTCCTTGTTAGTTCAGCCTTCCTGTACGTCCACGTACTTTGCCAGTGGAACTACTTCAAAACGTGATGCCAACATAGCCAGACATAGTGTAATGTAGGCCCTGGGGGCCGTGGCACTGTTCGAAATGTGAGGTGGCCCAGAATGTGTTTGTATGCACATATTTTAGTTTATCACAATAATGAATACACAAAATTTATGAATTCTCAGGGGTATCTCAGGAAACTTCAAAGTGTCCTTAGACGAGTGGTTCTCAAACTGTGGTCTGTGGATCCCCCGGAGTCCCTGAGACCCATTACTGGGGTCTACATGATTGAAACCATGTTTGCAATGAAACTAAGATGTTATTTGCCTTTTTCACACTGTTGACATTTGCACTCAATGTGCAAAAGCAATGGTGTTTGTAACAAAATACCTTAGACTGGATAATTTATAAACAACAAAAATGTATTGCTTTCAGTTCTGGAGGCTGGGACATACGAGATTAAGGCTCCAGTAAATTCTATGTCTGCTGAGGGCCCATTCCTCATACACAGCGACTTCTCCCTGTGTCCTCACACAGCAGAAGGAACAAGACGTCTCCCTTCAACCTTTTTAATAAGGGCACTAATTCCGTTTATGAAAGGGATTAAAGCCCTTCTGCTTTAATTATTTCCCCAAAGGCCCCAACTATTAATACTACCACATTGGGTATTAGGTTCCAACGTGGGAATTTTGGGGGACACCATGGTTCAGATCATAGCAATGGTTAAAACTGCTAGAGTCTGGACATAGCACTAAACTGTGCCAAAGGCATTATATTCTTCATCATCATGCATTCTCTATAAAGAAAAAAAGCCAGTTTTACCTATTGGCCATGATGAGGCAGTAAAAATATATTTTTACTTTATAATATTCTGAGTGACAAAATGAGTATTGCATATGAAGCACTTCTGCTACATGCTAAAGTAAGATATTGTCTTGAGCCAAATCACTTATGAGGTTGAGTTGTGACATAATCTAGGTGTTTTTTTCATAGAGCACCACATTTATTTGAAATAATTACTAACGAATACACTATTGTTGCCCAAAGTTAGGTGTTTGGCACACATTTTTCTCAAAAATGAGCTAAATTAGCTTGTTGCTTCAAGAGAAACAACTGGAAATGTTTTTAGCAAATGATAAAATTCAAGTTTTCAAATGAAAATTAGAAAACTTGTATCTATGAACTTAATGGCTCCTGAATATTTAAAGACTTTTCTGATAAGATGGTAGTGATATTGATGAATTTACCTTTTTGATATTCTATAAGGAAATATGTTACTATTTGGAAGATCTGCATAACTCAGTAAACCAATATTTTCTTATTGACCAATGCATGTCGTTACAAAATCATGCATAGTAAAAGATCAATTCAAAGTGCAAGACAGACAAATGGATTTTAATGTAACAGAGTATGAAAAGTTTATTGGCATGGTTTCAGATTCCATATTGTAATTAACTTTGAAGAAACTAACACTTATCGAATTCTTAAATAGTATCAAAGAATACTGACACTTACCTGAAAAGACTGTTAAAATACACTTATTTTTATCTTACTATATATCTTTGTGAGGCCATATTTTCCTCATATATTTCAACTGAACAATATATTTCACAGATTGAATGCAGAGAAGATACGAAAATCCAGTTGTCTTTAATTCAAGCCACACATTAAAGATCTTTATAAAAATATAAAGCAATGCCATTCTCCCCAGGTTTTTTGTTTTGGAAAAATGTAGAGTTTTTTTCATAAAATATGTTTTCTTACATTAACATATAATGGAATTTTATTATTAATATTGTTGTTTTAAAGTAATCAATAAATATTTAAATTTTTCTTATTGTTAATTTCTAATATGGGAAATATCAATAGATACAATGCACATAAACAAAATTCTCTGGAGGCCCTCAAGAATTTTTGAGAGGTATCTAAACTACCACCTTAGAGAAAGGCACTCCAGTGTGAGCAGCGTTGCTCTGCATTAGCCAGCAGCAGCCTGGCTCTTGCATGCTGGGCAGTATGGGGCAGCGCTGGGTCGGGCTTGTTGTCATCAGCCACACGGGCAGGCATCAGTGTCAACACTAGCTGTCAGCTTTAGAGCTTTAAAGTCAGCTCGATCCTGCTATGCTGTCGCTCTACCTCAATTATGTGATCTTAATGCCCAGGTCCGCATACTCCCTCTGGAATCTGGTACTCTGTCTCTCTCAACAGTCCTGCAATGAATTCTGAATATAATTTTTCTCTTCCCTGGTCTAGCATTTACATAGTATGCTGGATGAATCTATACTTGTTTCACAATCACAAATAATACTTTATATTGGAGTGGATTGTTACATTCAATGGAGAGGGGGGGATGATGAATTATCTGAAGTAACTTGAGCTATGTTGGGGATCTTCTAATCATTGGCTCATCTAAGACTTCCCAGATATCACTCTAGTTTTCATAATTCTTGTTTATGCCAATTAGGGCCATAACATTGACTGCAGACACTTGTATCGAAGAATTTGGCTTCCACTCAAGTTCCAAATCTAATCAGCTTCTGATCTCATTCTGCAGCTATCCACAAGAAGACGAATCACCAGGAAAGAGTACTTTTTGAATGGGGTCAGTTTCCATATCCTTCTGGAGCCAGTGCCATCTAGGACCAGAGTCAATTCCTTTCCCAACTGTAGTTACTTTGAGCCATCCAAAGCAGCCTACTTATCCTTACCTGGACTCTCCTCCATATCCATGAAATGGCCTCTGTCATTGCCTTGAAGCCTCATCCATGGTGGGTACCTTACCTAGATCCTGAGACCCAACCATGAGAGTTTAATTCATTGTTTCACTGATACATACCACAGACCTGCTAGCCTTCTGCCCCAGGATGTGGATATTCTCACCTTCCTCCATCCAGTGGCAGATTAATCTGGTTCCCACTTTCACTGAGGGCCTATTGCAACTCCACTGTCAATACTAACCATTACATCAGTCAGGTTTTTCTGTGACCGCAAAGATCCCCTTTGGTATGGGGAATTATACAAAGACGCACAGGACTAATGGAGTAACAGGGGAAGTCGTTCCCTAGCTGCCTAGCTACTGGGGGTCCATGTGCCGCTAAGACAGAGAAGTACAACAAATCTCATGGGGAACCAGAACAAAGCCCTTAAAACAAAAGCTCAGGGTTATTTGGTTATAATCTTAGCTTGAGAGATCTGTTCCGGCATTTAGACTTCCTAAAATAGAGAATTTGACTGAATCAGGTGGCCACCACCCACGTGGAGTGCCTCTATGGGGAAGTGATTCATGCCAACCATCGCCGTGGTGTTAGCCCTCCTTATATTTAGTCAATCCACGGGCCCATCATTTGGGGTGAGGTCATCAGGCTTGTGCCACTCAGTGCCCTTGGCAAGAGCCACAGCAACTGACACAGGAAGGAGCCTGTTTGAGTCCCTTTTGCCAAAGAGCACCTGTGGGCCAGGCATCATGGAGCCCTCATGAATTAATGAATGAACACCCTCAACTGGTTCAGTACAATTGTTCTTAGGAAACATTTTTATAAACTGTTACAACTAAAGTTCAGATGGGGCTAACTTTTCAAAATAATGACTCCAGCTTTGAGGCTGTTCAGAGTTCAGTGAATTGATTTTCAATATCTCTGTTACTGAGCCATTTGTCAAGAGCAAATGTAGGGATCAGCTCTAACTCCCTTGAACAGCTTTTATAAATGACTTACATTTGTAAAGAGCATCCACCAAAACTATTTTAACTTCCAATGATGCCGCACAGAATGATTGATAATTATCTGTAAATGTGGACTAGAATTTCCCAAACTGTGCCCTGTAGGGAACTGCTTCCAGGAGATGTCAATAGGTACACAGCAAAAATAAATAAGTAAATAAATGAAAAATCTTAAATCCATGGTCAACAAACTTTGGGAGGAATTTTTTTACTACAAAGGCTTCCTCTTGGATATTCACTCTCCAACCAGTATATAAGAAGCTCTGACAAATTTCATCATAAAGAAATTTGCTTTAATTTTCGTTAACCAAGCATTTCCCAAAGTTACCTGAACACAGAAAATTTGCCTCATGCTTCCTCAGATCTTAATTTTAGGATATATTTATCTATGTAAATTTTAAGTCAAATGTATCATTTTGAAAAATATGTAGACTGAAATGGAACAAGATAGTGAGTAGGCCTTGCCTTAAATCAGGTCCTGAGGAAGCAAATCCTGAGATAAAGACTTGCGTGGGATGCTTCCTGGGTGGTGGTCTCAAGTTTGACCATAGCTCTGGGTAGAGGGAAAGGTTGAACTATGCTGTAGTCAAAAGAAAGGCGTTATGCCAGCAGCTCCGATAGCCCTTCAGAGACGTCCAGCCTGGAGGCAAGGGGACCAGGCACTTACAACCCTCATCACCAGGTTTCTTCCAGGGAGGGGCTGTGATCCTGGGCTGGGGGCTCTGTTCAGTTGAAGGCAATTCTTGGGAAAAAAAACTCAGCTGGAGTCCCCATTTCTTAGAAAGGCCATCAACAATGGGGAGATTGAGTGCCACAACCCTGAAGAGGGCAGTGGGGAAGCGCAACAGACTCCCTTCCAACCCACTCTGTGTGCCACTTGGACCCATGTGCTTTGTAGACTGAGTTCTGGGAGCAGCTCCTCCAGAATTCTGGTGGGTCATTTTCCTTGGGGAAACTTACAAGAGAAAGGAAATGGAAAGAACTACAGACCACCACTGCAGTTTGTATAGAGGTTGCAACTGATACTCTTCGTCTGTCTCCCTCCTTGGTTACCATTTCGGATTTGCTCATCCACAGATGGCAACTTTGTTGGTCTAGGTGGCTTGCCTGATGTGCTGATCAGATGTTTACCTGAGGGGCCTCAACCTCATAGCCCTGATTGCTGCACTTCCATTTGTTATCTATATTGGATGCTGAACATTTTCTCCTCTGTCCCCATTGCGTAAGAGCAGCCCTACGTCCTCCTTATAATTGAGCCAGGATGGTGACAGCTTTTGCTGTTTACTGCTGGCACAAGGAGTCAAAAGTGGCCCACTGACAGCTACAGCTAAACGTTTAATGGGAACCTTGCTGGATCTCCTGGTGGAAGCATTTTTTTCCTCTGCAAACTAGAACTTCTAAGCCCATAAAGTTCGGAGTTACAGGGATGGGAAACAAATTCCACAAGTGGGCCGGTGGGAGTGATGGTAAGTGGAGCAACTCCTCATTCTCTCTCTTGGTTTCTGAACCCACGTGTTTTGCGTATTGAGGACCCAGGACCATGTGATGGCAGTTGATTTAGAGCCATGGCTCAAATTTTTAGCCTCAGGACCTCTGTGCACCATTAAAATCATTTTTAAACAAAAGCCCAAAGCTTTGTCTGTGTGAGTGGTAACTATCAATACTTACTGTGTTAGAAATTAAAACTGAGAAAACTTTAAAATACTTCTTTTCATTTGAAAACAACAATGAGGAACACATTGCATGTTAGCAGAATAACATCTTAGTATAATTATTATGAAACTAGTTCTGGCCTCATGAAACTCTGGGATCTGTTCTAAAGTGTCAGATTGTTCGAGAATATGAAGGAGCATAATGAAGAACAAAACTTGGTAAGTGAATTTTACTTGCCTTGGTTTGTAATACCTGATTCTTAAAAGAAACTATGGAAGGTGTTAAAATTTTATTAAAGTTTGGTCTACTGTAATGGGATGACTTCCTTGACTTATTGATTAATTCCTTTGCCAACAATATGAAGAGTTATTTTCACTTTCTGTGTAATCTGCCTGGAGAGCAAAGATTCTTTACATTAACTTTGTTATACCCTCGATTGTTCAAGAAAAAATATCACAATTATAAAAGAACTTATATGTCCTTTACAATCATTGTTACTTTCTATGTTTTTTTTAAAAAAATTATTGCTATTTTGATTAAATAGATAGCTAAATATCATTTTCAGGTGCCCATAATCCCTAGATGTAACCCCGTAATCAAATGTCCAAAATCTGCTCTGACAACTTTTGAATTTCGTCTTCTCAATATCAGATCCAAATATAGAAATGTAGGGGGAAAGAAAAGAATGTTTCAGAATATCTTTTACATCAAAATCTATTTTGAGATTTCCCAGAGGGTCACTGAAAAATCACAAAGATTTATTCTTTTCACTTTATAGGAAAAGAAGTGCTAGAGATAATTAGGGTTTGTGATATGTTACTATTGGAAAGGGTCAGGGGAAAAGTTGTCAAATCAGAAGAGACACTCAATTAAGTTTGGAGAGATAAAATATTTTATTAATATAAAGATTTTTAGAAATTGTATGATTCATCGAAAGTCCCTGGATATTTGCCAGTGCATGTGCATTATATACATTTTAACTTCAGAGGAAACATTAACCTAAACTCTTGAGATTTTCTATATTTGTCAGAATCACGGTGGTGCGGTGTCTGATGGTATTAGACAATAATAGTATACTATCAGTCATGATTTCTGTTGTTATTTAAAATGCTAACTTTGTCACTGCCTTAATTCTTGAATTTGAACCTGGTATATTTTACACCACTGATTTTCAACTGAGGACACACACCACACTTACCTAGGGAGGAATATAAAAATACAGATGTCTAGGACCTGTGCCAAAATTACTGAATCTCTCCATATTCTTGGTATATTTTTAGTATATGCTTGCTACGATTTTGATATATTATTATATTATGTCTCAGGATTATTATGTTATATCTTAAAGGTTTTTCCTCTATAAAATTGTGTGCATTTATTTCTACAAATCAGATGTAACATTCACTGATGTCTCTGAAAATAGGCTTAATCATTATTCTTAGAGACATGATGTCTAAACGTTTGTCTTGGAATGGCTTTATCATCTTGTTATACATGCCGCAGAAGCAATCGAATTTCCTTGTCAGCTACATTATTCTTATCAATTCTCATCAGACCTTTACATTTGAAAAGTATTAGTAATAAGTTAACCACAGATATTTTTCTCTGTAATATAAGGTAGTTTTATTTACTCTAATGCTTGCCTGAAGGTTCTGCTATTAGCTGGAGGCCTGAGTCTGTGTCTCCAACAAAGAAGGACCATCTCAAAGCCCCATGGCAAAGGACTGTACTACACACTTCAAATTGTTGACACTTCAGAGAATAGACTTTTGGGTACAGGCTTCTGATGCATCATTTAGACAACTTTCAGGCCATACCAGAAGGCTGAGTCAGGATTTCCAGGACTCTTTTCAGTTAAAAAGCATACAGGTTCATGAGATTGTTAACTCAAGATCCAGTGGAACAGAAATTAATTATATTGGACTGAGTAAACTGATGAGAAAAATTTTATTGTAGTTATTGTTTTAGAATATTTTTGATGTTGAAATGTCCTATTTTCCAGATTTAAAAGCAAACAAGCACTTTCTTTTTCTTCTTAAATACTCTGTAATCCATAAGGGTTTAGTAAACTCTGCTTTTATATACTGAAATGTAACATTTTGAAACAATAACTGATTCTCACTGATCCCCCTGAAATCAGAAACTCTTATTAAGTCTCCTCGTTTTTCATGGCAATATAGTTATTTGTATAAGTTCAGTAAAAAATGTCTTTTTTAAAAAATCAGAATATAATTGGAAAATAAATTATGCAACCAAGGCCTTGCCTGGAATATCATATTTGAGAATGATCTCATTTAATGAAACTCAGGGGGCCAAGGCTTATAAGGTCTTTCCAGGAAAACTAGCCTGGTGCCTGGCTCTCAAGGTCCCAACCTTGGCTGAGACTGAAAGAGCCACTTCGGCATGGTCACTCGTGGGTATTGGCAGTGTTCCCTGCTGCTGGCCAGAGACCACAGGACCTCTGAATGGGCAGCCTGAGTCTCCTCATGACATGGCAGCTGGAATTGCCTCAATCCTCGTCAAGAGAGTGAGCAAGAAGGAAGTCCCCATCTTTTTTATGACCCAGTCTCAGAGTCACACTGTACCTCTGCCTTATTCTATTTGTTAGAAATGAGCCACTAAGTCCAGCCCACACTCAAGGGGACAGGAATTAAGCTCTACCTCTTGAAGGAAGGAGTATCAAAGAATTTGTGGATACATTTTAAAACGTACCATAACCATCTTCCAGAGCCCTGGCCCCTTTCATTGTTTTAGGCTCCGTCCTTGCCCTTGGATGGATAATTGCATGATTTAATGAGTGAAACAGTCTTGTAAACAAATAGTAATAAAACAAAGCAGGTTCTAATTGTGTGCTATTGTAGAAGTATGAAAAGTGTTGGGAAAGAGCTTTAAACCCAGCTGAAACGATCTAGGGAATCTCCACGTAGGAAGTGGCATTTGACGTGAGTCTCGAAAAGTGAGAGGATTTCAAGGGTCTGAGAGTAGAAGCAAGACGAAGGGAATGGCCAGGTGACAGGAGCAAGGTGGTATGGAGGCAGGAGAAAGTATGTCGGGTCTGGGGAACGGAGAACAATACAGTGTCACTAAAAATAATTAAAATAAAATAATGAATGTTTAACTTTAAAGAAGAGAGTGGTTGTAGGATCATGCACCTACATGATCACAGTGGTAGAGAAGGCTGGTTAGGGATAGATGATGCGAAGCCTCATGCACCAGGGTCAGCACATTAGAAATTCAGGAAAGTTTTCTCTAATGAGGAGACTGACATGATTAGATCTATGCTTTAGAAAGACCAGTCTGGGATAGTGTGAAGATGTGGTCGGAGGGGAAGAGGCTAGAAGAAGAATGGCCCAATGGAAAGCCATCCTCCTTCAATGAACAAATGCCGTGTTCACCCCACAGTGCAGCTCAGAGGTGCTGCATCCTGGCTGCACACTGGAGTTACTGGGGTACGTCTTAAAAGCTCAGCCCTCCCCAGCCTCTGATTTAATTATTCAGATGTGGGTTCAGGCACCCCAGGTGATTCTAATTTGCAACTGGATTGAGAAAAGTATGACTGAGAAAGGGAAGTCAAGGCAATGTCTTCTCAGCTCCACCTCCTTGGTCCTTGGGTCCTTGTCTCTCAGTTCCCCAGAGTAGCAACCCTATTTTGTCTGACTATTGTACCCCCCACAAAGTGTTTCAAGTTCTCAAACTGCTTATCTTGTCCCATGACACAGTAAACTTCCATTTCCTCAGGGCAGCTGCTGTCAACTAGATAGAGTAAGAGGAAAATAATCTGATTTGACTAATTCACACTAAGATATGAATGACTGATGACTCAGTGACCCATCTAAGAGTATTTGATTTTTAAATTTTTTCTAACCTCTTTAAAAATAATTTATATATTCT
The DNA here is from genome assembly GCA_963575035.1 of Avahi laniger. Classification (NCBI taxonomy): domain Eukaryota; kingdom Metazoa; phylum Chordata; class Mammalia; order Primates; family Indriidae; genus Avahi; species Avahi laniger. Next base: position 27,084 of record CAUYSK010020206.1, read on the forward strand.
CTTTTAAAATACATTTGTTTTATTCTCTGTCTTTTTTACACACACACACGTACTTTTCAGAATCATTCAGGAGTAAGTTGCAAGTATATCCTCAAATACTTCAGTGTAATTTAAATCTCCACTAGGATTTGAATTTGTTCCCCTAAAATCATGTGTTGACATTTGGTTGCCATTGTGATGATATTAAGAGGGTGGTAAATCTGACTAAAATTCATATGCTGATTGGAGGTGGGGCCTTTCGGAGGTAATTAGGAATAGATAAGGTTATCAGGATGGGGCCCCCATGATAGGACTGGTGGCTTTATAAGAAGAGGAAGAGAGACCTGAGCTAGGACACTCAGCCCCCTCACCATGTGATGCCCTGCACCACTTCAAGACTGCAGAGATTTCCCCTTCAGCAAGGTCTTGGTCAGATAAGGCCCCTAAACCTTGGCCTTCCCAGCCTTTAGAACTATAAGAAATACAGTTCTTTTTTTAAAAAAAATAAATTACCCAGTCTGAGGTATTCATTTATAACAACAGAAAACAGATTGAGTCAATCTCCTAAGAACAAGAACATTCTCCTACACAGACACAACACACTCACAAAAATAAGTACATTAACACTGATATAATACTGCTATCTAATCTACAGACTTCACCCAACTTTCGCTGATTATCCCGATAATATCTTTTATAGAAACACAATAGCGACATCTTTCCTTTCTCCCCTTTCCTTTCGGGTCCAGGATGGCAATACATAATCACACACCGTATTCATTTGTTATGTCTCTTGTCTTAGTCATTTTCTGTTGCTATAACTGCATACCTGAGACTGGGTAGTTTATTTAAAGAGGAAATTTATTTCTTACGTTTCTGGAGGTTAAGAAGTCTAAGGTCAAGGGGTTGTATCTGGTGAGGACCTTTTTGCTGGTGGGGACACTCTGCAGAGTCCTGAGGTGGTGCAGGGCATCCCATGGCAAAAGGGCCGAGTGTGCTAATGTGCTAGCTCAGGTCTCTCTTTCTTCTCTCATAAAGCCACTAATGTCCCACCGTTACAACTTCATCTAATTTTACTTACCTACCAGAGGTCCCACCTCTCAAATACTGTCGTCAGATTTCCTATCCTTAATATTATTCCAAAGGGGATTAAGGTTCAATGTGAGATTCTAAGGGAGCAAACACTCACAATAGAGCACCTCTTCAATCCCTTTAATCTGTAACAGTTCCCCACTCTTCACTTGTTTTCCACCATCTTGATATTTTTGAAGAGTACAAGCCAATTGCTTTGCAGAAAGTCCCTTAATTTGGGCTTGTCTAAGGTTTTCTTATGTTTGGGTTTGGGGCACACGTGTCTGGCAGCAACACCACTGAAGTGATGCTGTGTTCTTGGTGATTCCCAGCAGGTGCCACACAGAGCGCACTTGACCCAAATGGTGCTGTTAGCTTCCATCACTGGGTTAAGATGGTTTCTGCCAGGTTTCTCTGTAAAGTTAGTAAGTATTTTGTTAGCAATTAGTAAGAATTTCATAGGGATATACTGTAAGACCATATAAATATTCCCAATCCTCATCAAACTCTCACACATTAGTTCCAGCATCTGATGATGATGCTTGGCTGAATCCATGATTGCTGTCATGGTTGCCAAATGGTGATTTTCTAACTTTCTCATTTCTTCTATAATTAGAAAATTTAGTTGGCTTTCTACTATAAAAGAGAAAACTTTTCTTTCTCCTCCATTTTATTCATTTATTTATATGAACATGGACTCATGAATTCCTATTGTATTCAATAGGTTGCAATAAATTAGGATGATTGTTTATTTTCATTCTCCAATTGGCTCAGATTTGACCAATGAGAACCTTTTCAAGCTAGTTGGGATATTTGACTTTTCAGAAGCTGTTTTTTCATTCAAATATGTCACCAAGTAATAAGAGTAAGGCTTTAAAAGAAAATGAATTAGAAAGTGCCAGGTGATGGTGAGCAGGGTAGCCTTTACTGAATTAGTGCTTCCAAACTGTTCCAACTTTTCACAACTTCTTCCCCCTTCCCTGTCCTAAGATGGAATTAAATGCTGGAGCTCAGAGGGACCTTAGAGATCATTAGGCCCATGGTACCCAAACACTGGTGTGTGCCTGGGGCTGTGTGACTGCAAACCCTAGAGAAGTGGTTTAACAGAATAGACACCCCTACCCCACCCAGAGTGATTCTCATTCAAAGGGCAGACCTGGTGGGGTGGGCCTTTTGTGTGTTTATGAAGCCTCCCAGGTGATTCCTGTGCTCAGCCAGTCCCCACCCTACCCCAATACACACATACATTTTTTTTTTTTTTTACAGATGAGGAACCAGTGACCCAGAGATGAAAATCCATGTGCCCTGGGTCACCCTGCCAGTGTCAGAATTGGGAGGCTTTCTGACAAGTTAACACCTGCTATTTTTTTTTTTTTTGAGACAGGGTCTACTTGTGTTGCCCAGGCTAGAGTATAGTGATGCAGTGACGTCATCATTGCTCACAGCAACTTCAAACCCCTGGACTCAAGTGATCCTCCTGCCTCAGCCTCTCATGTAGCTAGAACTACAGGCAAGTGCCACCATGTCTAGTTAATTTTTCTATTTTTTGTAGAGATAGGGTCTCAAACTCCTGACCTCAAGAGATCCTCCCACCTTGGCCTCCCAAAGTGTTAGCATTATAGGTGTGAACCATTGCACTGGGCCGACATCTACTTTTTGCCTTCATTATGTTATCACCTTCTAGTTCTTTGAAACCTCTGAAGCTTTTGGGCCCTTACAACTGTTCTCATATAGTGAGAATGAGGAATTTACCCACAGAATGGACAATGCTAAAGTTACATGTTTGTAAACTGGGAACTGTCTCACTTATTTACTTGACACTTACATGCAATGTAGTTAGTTTATTTTATGCTGATCCTCAGAGTTTCATCACTTTAAACTGAAAATAATAATAATACCCGCTTCATGCAGTCATTATGAGCATTAATTTTAGAGACACCATAAGAGAAGGCCTGTCACTTTTTCTAGCTAAATATGCATTTACTCCCCTACCCACAAATACACACACACACTCCACCAGTGTCATTCTGGTACCACTTCTATCTCCCTTCCCTACTGACCCCTTACTGAGAACATCAGCAATATGTCCTTTCACCAAACAGAGCAAGACAGGATAAATGGATGCCATTGCACCGTACACATGTCCCCCTGAGACCTTCTGAGCTGTGGCTGCCACCCGCCCCATGTTTATAGGAATTTGACTATTAAACAAACTAACCCTTAAACATGCAAACTGTGTAATTCATGATTTCCACCCAATAACAGTGCAGCCACACCACCTTACAAAAACCATCCACAATTTTAAAGGCTTTGTGGCACTGCAGTGAAGGAGCGGGAACATCTAAATATGCTCGTGAATGTGGATAACCACGATACAGTGCAGTGTGCTCAAGAACTCAAGTAATCCGCTGTTCAATTTCTCATTAGGTGGGTCATTTGTTGAGCTTCAGCTCCTTCCTGATACCTTCCATTCCTTCTCTTCCTTAAGGAGTCTGCAAGGCAGGGCAGCAGTGGGGGCTAGGCCTCCTGAACACCTAGCAGAATTCCATTTCTCCACCTTTCTGTCATCCTACTTGCCAAGGCCTAGGCCTCCAGCAGAGGATGGGCTCTCCTGATGCTATGAGAGTAGGTGAAGCTAAGAAGTGGTTTGGGGTGAGGATAGCCAGGCCCTAAAGGCAGAGAATGACTACTAAGTCTGTGTGACACCAGACTAGATAGAGCTTCTTAAGCTACCTGCTGGGGATGGATATCCAGTGACTCCTGTGTATCTGAGTAACTTTAACAAAAGAGCTTAGCATCACCCCTAATTAAAAACACATCTATATTTGGCCTATGCATGCATAAGGTACTGCAATACTCAGCACTTAAGGGGCTTGCAGTGATTTGAAAATAAGTCCACAAATTATTTGAAATTCCTCTCTTCAAAGCAGCCTAATTCCTCTCCCCTTGTGTGTAGGCTCTTTGGAGTGACTCACTTCTAATCAATGAAATGTAGTGAAAATGATGGAATACAACTCCCAAGGACAGGTTATAAAAGACAGCGAGCTTTTGTCTTACTGTCTCTTTTGGATTATGTACTCTCCAGCAAGCCAGCTGCCACGTCATGAGGACACTCAAGCAGCCCTATAGCGAAGCCCCATGGTGGGGAACGGAGGCCTCTTTCCCCGACATGTGAGTGAGCCATCCTGGAAGCAGATCCTCTGGCCCCGGTCAAGCCAATCCACAACGATTGCAGCTTCATGCGAAACTCGTGCTAGAACCACCTAGCAGAGCCGCTCCTGAATTCCCGACCCACAGTCATTGCAAGATAATAAACATGTGTTGTTTAAGCCACTAAGTTCTGTGGTATTTTGCTGCATAGCAATAGATGACTAATAAAGGACTCTCAATCTTTTCCATGGCGACCATGACAAAAGGTACCGTGGGCTCCACTGAGCACTCCCATGGTGGGGCACTTGCTGCCTCACAGGGCAGCCCAGCCTGCTGCTTGGCCACCACGTTCTCAGGTGCTGCTCTCCCCGAGCTGGTTTTGGCTTCCCTGTCACTTCCATCCCCGGTTCAAGGTGTGTCTTGTGAAGCAAAGGTGAATCCTCGCTCCTGCATGCGACTGCCCTTCAGACACACGAGTTAGTGATTATGCCTGCCACCTGCATTCCCTTCCATCGGCTAAAGGAGTGAGAAGGGGAGGCCATACATTTTTAGGGGCTCAGGAGGAGAGACAGTCTGTCTATAGGAAAAAAACCCAACTGTTTATTCTCTCTTCTGCACTCTGACAACACTTCTGGTCATCAATATATGTGGGGTTTCCCCCCAACACTAAGTAATTCTCTAATGCTCTGCAGACACTGAGTGTCATACAGTCTAATTCAATTCTGACAGAAGCCAGAGTTAGTGCAGACCCTACAGGTTAAGGGCTCTGCCCCACGAGACTGCTCCCTACTTCAAACACCAATTGCAAGTAGCAGGTCCCCAGGTTACCCACAACTTCGACTGTCCAATTTGGCTATACAATGAAGGTTCTCACAACTGCCTCCTTGGTTTCCATCGTTTGCTATAATGGCTCGCAGAACTCAGGGAAGCACTTCAATTCCTTTTACCCATTTATTACAAGGGACACAAGTCAGGAACAGTCAAATCGAAGGGCTGTAAAGGGCAAGGTGGGGGGAAGCAGCACAGTTTCCATGCCGTCTCTGGGTATGTATTCCCCGTGCACCTGCCCACGTTCAGCAACCTGGGAGCTCTCCAAACCCTGTCCTTTGAATTTTTATGAAGGCTTCATTACTTAGACATGGGTGATTAAATCATTGGCCGTTAGTGATTAGTTCAACATTTAGCTCTCTCTCCCTTCCCTGGAGGTTGAAGGGATGGGGCAGGACTGAAAATTCCAAACTTCTAATCACATGGTTTGCTCCCCTGGCAACCAGCCCCCATCCTGAGGCTGTGCAGGAGCCCCCAGCCCTCTGTCCTCTCACTGGCACACAAACAGACAATTATCACTTCAGAGACACCAAGGGTTTTAGGAGCTGTGTGCCAGGAACCAGGGGCAGAGACGAAACACGTATTTCTTGTTGTATCACAATATCATAGTCTGCTATTAGGCCACATTCCTTCATGCACCAATCCAAGAAAGACTGAATTCTGAGAAGCCTAGAAAAATGGTGGCACCAGTCCTGAACCACTAAATAATAACTGCAGTAATAATAATAATTAGCACTGACTTAGTACTTAAACTGTGTGCAAGTGTGTTTTGTATGTGCTAATGCATTTAATCCCGACAGAGGCTCACAATTATCACTCCTTTTCACAGATGAGGAAACCACAGCACAAAAAGGTTATAACTTGTCTAAGGCCTCACAGCCAGGAAACAACAGAGCAGGATTTAAAGCTAGGCAGCCTGACTTCTGAATCTATACTCCTAACTACAACTCGGTACTGTCCTCCTGCAGCTCTAGGATGGGCCCAGCTCATTCTAGAGCTGCATTGGAAGCTGGTACAGAAACAAGAATAGCTACCATTTATTGGGCATCTGCTATGAGTCAGGACCTGGGCTGAGCATTTTGCACATGCTAGAAAAGGAAAAGTCAATGGAACTATTAATTCAACATTTATATATCAAAAACACACACTTTGCTGATCCTGATGAGGACGTAGCAGTGACACAGGTTTGGGTCTTGCCCTCAAGAATTTTTTAGTCCTGGAGGAACAAACTATGCACATAAATAACTATACTTTGAGGCAGACAATAAGAGTCGCCCTCTTGGAGAGGAATAGACAGAGCGATGTTGTGGTCTAAATGTTTGTGTTCCCCCACCCCCAAATTCAAATGTTGAACTTCTAACTCCCAAGGTGATGGTATTAGGAGGTGGAGCATCTGGGGAGGTGATTAGATCATAAGAGGAGAGATCTCATGAATGGGATTAGTGCCCTTATAAAATATGCCCAAGGGAGCTCATTTGCCCAGTCCACATGTAAGAATGCAGCAAAAAGGCACCATCTAAGAACCAGACAGTAGGTCTCACCAGATGCTGAATTTGTCAGCACCTTGATCTTGGACTTTCCAGCCTCCAGAACTGTGAAAAATAAATTTCTGTTGTTTATTAGCCACCCTCGGTGGTATTTGGTTGTAGCAGCCTGAAAGGACTGAGAAAATCATGGTATACAGAGGAAGATAGGGGTATGGTAGTACCTGGGTAGGTTTCTTCTCTCTTTCTCTCTCTCTCTTTTTAAATATCCAGCCCAAAATGTCACTGAGTAGCCTTCTTTAATAGGCAGCAATTGGAGCTGGTTGTTGAAGGATGATATGATGGGGGAAGGCAGAGTTGAGAGAAGGGCATTCTAGGGGAAGAGACAGCATGGGTTAAGATGAGAATAATGAGGCTTCACTCTAACTGAAGACAGAACAATAAGATAGAAAGGTGAAAACAATGCAAACAATGTACCGGGGTGTTTTTAGTCTAATTCCATGTTTAAGATGTGATTTTATAAGGACCCATGGTCTTGATTTCAGCAAATTCATCCCATGCTGGAAAGGCAGAGGCCCTGTGAGGCCTTCATCTGCAACAAATAAAAACTGTCAGACCCTCAGAGCCCCCAAGACACTCATTTATCATGGTAAGAAATACTGATATTTATAAACTTTTCTGCCTGGTACAATTTCTTGTTATTATGCACTGCCCCCGACCCTCCGCCCCAAGTTTTCGTTTGGAGACTGAAACTGGCAGCCAACAGAACTTCACACTTCTTGCAGACTTGTTGGATAAACACACATACTCACAGCAATTATTTTATACCTAATGAATGGGGGGTGGAAGGCACAACAGGAGATTTGAGAGTTGTTTTGCTGGGATTCCCTCTCCCCTGGGCCTACCAGCTATAAGCAAGACATGAATGACCCTACCTACTTCCAACAAGTGATGTGTCTACAGCACTGGGGGCAAAGTCATGACTCTGGTCCCCAGGTTGAGGGAAGCCCTTTCCAAGGGGTGGGGCATACTTTTAGACACTTGCCATTTTTGAGATCTCAGAGAAAAGGCAGATTCTGATGTTGCAAGGCCTGGTGCATGTACAATTTGGTAATCTTTTAAGAAAAAGAATAACTCAGAGATGAACCTGATGTTCATGAATGAAAAAAAAAAACAAACAGAAAAGAAAAAGAATACCAAATTATGACTACAAGGTGAGATTTGAAAGTCACTATTTAGAATGATTAAAGAAGGGACAATAAATTCTAAATCTTACAAATGCTGACAGTTAACATAAATATCACAAAATTCATAAAAATAGCATATTTTACTAATTGGCTGACATGTGACTAAAATATTTTATTCCTACTCTTTTGGGCCACACACTCTCTAGAGCAGTTTTTTAAATGGCAACAATTTTGTAATAGTTTTGCATAGAGAAGACAAGCCAGTCTTGTCTCTACCATGTTTGGTTGAAATTTTTTTCTTATTTATTGATTGTTTCAAAAGGTTTCTTTCAGCTTTATGACTCAGTATTGAAATGCCATGTAAATAGATTTTTGTAAATTTGGGGAAAACTTTTAACAAAATTTTCTTCCTTTATGGTTGCAAGACTTCAGAGCATATCAAGCTTTCTTCTGTAGTTTTCTTCTTAAACACTCTTTGAATTGAGAATTACTCGTTGAGTCATTAGCGAGTTAGTCATCCATGTCTTCAGCGTGGAGATATATCATGAGCTGTATGTTATGCTTATATGTGTCAGTTTTCACATTAAAGCAGTGAGAAATGTAAATCTTTCTCCAGTGTGTTCATGTGATTCACTTCTTTTCATTAGCAGAATTATCAAAGAATCCAAGAGTCCATTCATTATCATTCAAGTGGAAAGTTATCTCTTCCTCTTACTGAATTACTGCTTTTCATGTGATTAAATATTTTTTGGTTGTAATTCTATCCTTTAAGCCAGAATAATTTCTATTTATTTCATTTCTTTTCTTTTTTGCTTCATTAACTTTTTTCTGAATTTTTTCTCAGTTCCTGAATAGATATATTTAAAGATGATAAGAGAATATACCCTTCATATATGCCAAAATTGGGAGTCTGTAATCTTTTATTTCTTTTATTGAAATGTTCCAAAAATGTCTTTCCAAATTGAATCAAAATGGTTTGTTCAGCTTTATGAACTTTTAAGTAAACACCTTACTTCTTATTTGTGTTCAAATTTCTCTTCTGAATCTTCAAAAATAAATCTTTACAATCTTTTAAAGATTGTTACATTCATCTGTCAAGCCTTGAACAGATTTATAATGATAGACAAAGCACTGTCTAAGTACTTCAAGTGCTGGGTGCTGTAAGACACATTCATGTTGAAGTGGAACCTCTGGTCCTGCACATTTTGGACAGAAGTATTCCTGGAAGCCATTTGTAAAACAGACAACTGAATAACGCATCTATATATGGAAGTGATAGTGATTTCAAATCACACAATTATATTCCAATAAATATAAGTTAATATGTCTTCAACTGAACTTCCCCTTAATCAAATAACCAAAATGCTCGTGGGCACTACAACACTTACTGACATGAGGGGAATACCAGGGAGGAGAAGTTGCAAAGGAAAGAAACAATGGTTTCAACCAATTGCAATAAATAGTGTTTATTTTTCAGGAAGTGCTTGAAAAATGATGGGGGACAACTTGAAAGAGCTCTCAATGGACAAATCTGGGATAATTTGAGCAATGAGAGTAATGGATTGTAACCCATAAGCAATATTCATGAGTTCATGGAGATATAAAGAAAATAATTGATTAAATAAACAGATGGGATTATATCAAAAAGACACCTGCAATCGTATGTTTATCACCACACAGTTCACAGTTGCAAAGATATGGAATCAACCTAAATACCCATCAACCAAGGAGTAGACAAAGAAAATGTACACACACACATGTATACACACACACATATATATATTTATACACCATAGAATAATTCTTAGCCATAAAAAAGAATGAAACAGGCTGGGTGCAGTTGCTCATGCCTATAATCCCAGCACTTTGGGAGGCTGAGGTGGGAGGATCGCTTGAGGCCAGGAGTTTGAGACCAGTCTGAGCAACATAGTGAGACGCTGTTTCTAAAAAACAGAAAAAATGAAATAATGTCTTTTGCAGCCACTTGGATGGAACTGGAGGCCATTTTCCTAAGTGAAGTATTAAATAATTCAGAAATGGAAGTAACTCAGGAATGCATGTTCTTACTTATAAGTGGGAGCTGTGCTACAGACATGCAGGTACATATAGAGTGGTACAATGGACACTGGAGACTCATAAAAGGAAACAGTGGGAGGGAGTGAGGGACGAAAAATCATCTATTGGGTGCAATGTACACTATTTGGGTGGTGAGTATGCTAAAAACCCAGACAAAACCACTATAAAATTCATCCATGTAACCAAAAACCACTTGTACTCCTAAATCTACCAAAAAAAAAAAAATGAGGAAGAAGAGAAGAGAATCTTTTCCTTATAGAGTATTTCCAACTAATAAATTGTAGAGGAAATATGGAAATGGAAAAATCACCATTAGACAAATACCACAGTAATAATTATTGTTGGCAGCAATCATCAATGGATACTAAAATCAGTGGGTAAATTATGATGATAAATAGGGCATTTGTACAGTAGCATCATACTCTTCATCAGATACTTATTAATTACTAGGGGGAAATTTTAATTTTATGGAAGAGAAACCTGGAGATACCATCTTAACCAAGTAGTCAAAGTTAACATCACCAGTAATGACACATACTGACATCTTGTATCACCTGATATAATGCCTGAGAAGGATGTAACATCACAGTCATGTGAATGAAATATTTAGGGGTCCAGTGGTTTTGTGCATGAAGGAACAGCCCCTGGAAATAAAAGACAAATTATTGCATCTCACTCCTCCCATCCCTGAGAAAGAAGCCTAATGCCTGGTAGGTTTCTTCTGTGCTGGAGGCAGTATTTAGTGATATTGCTCTAAACCATTTACCAGGTAACATTCAAGGCTGTCAGCTTTGAGTCATAGCAGGTATAGGGAGCAATGCAAAATTTCATACTCCTTAGGCCAAATGATTGAGAAGATCCTATCGGTAATAGCTATTTGTGGAGGAAGAAGATACCACATGGAGCTTATGGCAAACTCCAGTAAAAGAATCATAAAGTAGACCATCAAATTCTGGTGAAAGGCCACGCCATCAGCAGAGGAGACCTATACACCATTGGAAAAAAGCACCTGGTGTGACACTTCCCTGATAGAGGTGGAGCATGACAAGTGACCATGTGGCCAAAACAATCCATCATGAGCCAAGTGGTTTCCAACCTACCACATCAGAAAGTTGGCAGGCCCAATAGCAACTGTATTATTGGAAGCAGGACATCTGGACCAGGTATGTGCAGGGCCAGAGGGTGAATGTAAGCTGTGCTAGTAGATGGCTCAGACCACCATGGCATCCACCACTGTTGTACCAATGTCTCTCTCTTAGACAAAACTTGTGACCACATGGTGGGGGTGGGGGAGGGGCGGTGCTTACAGCCAAGCAATAAAGAAGGAAAAAGGCTGAGACTGGTTCAAGGTTTGGGAGTGCTGGCCAAAAATGGATTGCTATGTCACTACTGTCCCACTCAGGGTGGTCTTGAAAAACAATGGCAAGGGGAAATCCTCTCATGGATCAGAGCACATCCACTTGGTGTGGGAAAAGAAGTGGCCTCATATAGGAATATACAACTCGGGGCTATGGGACATGACTAGGCCAACTGCCCAGGGGCCTGAAAGGAGAAAAAATTTAAGACTGGGGACTGGGGGAAGAGCATGTAGATGGACTATGGGGGTGGCCATATGAAATGAAGACTGGTACTGCATGTTAATGCCCACCAGAGAGCACCTACCATGGAAAAGGCACTAAGCTCTGTGAAGATGGGGCTCCATCCTAAATCTAAGACCATCATAGGAGTTGGTATCCCCAATAGGCAGAATACATGGGTCCAGGAACCAAGGGGTGGAGGCAGGAAAGGCCCTGCATACCACTATTCCTAGGGGCCCACTTGGCAATTAATTCTTCTCATCACTATAACATTAGGCTCTGTGGGTCCAGAGGTCCTGGTTCCTGGAGGGAAACATTTCCACCAGGGGCCACAGTGAGTGTCCCATTAAACTTTGGCTGCTGCCTAGTCACATTGAATTCCTTGTGCGAAAAGACTAGAAGGCAAGGGAAGGAGACTGTTTGCTAGCAAGGGTGATTGACCCTTGCTGTCAGGAGGAGGTAGGGCTGCTGTTACACAGTGAAGGCTGCCCCAAGTGATCTGTGGGGGCTTTTCTCCTGTCTACTTTTGATTGTAAATTGGCAAGTTAGCATACATGGCTTGAGAACAGCAAAATGACCAGACACTCAAGGATGATGGTTTGGATCATCCTACTACATTAGACACTTTGACTAGCAAAGTCAACAGTGAGAAGAATGGACAATAGGCAATGGTGGCCTTGAGGCCACCTGCAGGCACTCAGGTTACAGACCATCCCTCTAGTCTTTCTCTTATAAGTGATAAGGAGACCAACCGGAATCCCAGAAGAGCTGTTCCCAGATGGGAAAAGTCAGTAGATTTGATGAGTGTAAGCTGTGGACTGTTGTCGCTGCTCTAGTGTGTCACCCAGATCTCTCCTTCTCGGCCCAGGACCCTCCTTCCTTTAGCTGCCATGAGTATTGGTTGGCGACTGCTCATATCTGAGTCCTTCTAGGAATTGCTCCTCACTGAAGGGATCTTCTGGTCCAAAAGCCTGGGGCTCCTTGCCTCCATTTGGGACAGTTCAGAAGGACCATCTCAGCTCCAGGGCACCCTGTAGAATTGGTGGAGGCCTCTGTCACATCTGCATCACAGCTCCGCTCTTCTTTCTGCTCACTTCTGTACCCTCATGCCCTTACAGGTGGCATTCCCAAGAGCAAGCTCCAACACACCTCCTGCACACAGATACCTGCCTCAGAGTCTCTTTTCCAGGGAACCTGACTCTAAGACTCCAGAATTTCCTGCATGCTCTTGATATGAGTAGGGGTGTTTGCCCCCCACACAATGGTTCAACTACTGTAGGTGAGGGAGGAGAATGTCAAGCAGAGCTCCTACTACCTAGACATCTTGGGTGAGCAAGAAATAAATTTTTGTGGTTTAAGCCACTGAGATCTGATGGTTGTATATTACCCATCCTGACTGATCAGAATCAACACAATCATTCTGCTTTTAAAAATGTATAGATTCTGGTTCCAGTTCAGAGGCGGCTGAGGCCAAATCTCAACATATGAGGCAAGTGTGGGTCTGCATTTACAGCTGACAAATTGGAATCAAGTTGGAAAGAGTCAAATGGAGTCAAACAGGTTAAGTGCCATCACTGGAGCTTTTCTTGAGCCTGACTGAGAGTTGCAGGATGGAACTGGATTGCTCAGGGTGGTAGCTGGACAAATCTGGAACATGGGGATGAATTACCAGTCAGAAGGTCGTGGTTAGATCTGGTTGGCCTACTTATGTGTGGTTTTAGGTCTCTGCCAACAGCTTCTTGCAGGCAATCCAGATGAGTCTGCAAGTGAGAAGAAGTAAGTCATCAATGCCTGTATCAATGAGAAAAATAAACATTAATAATTTGATGTTGTGTTCTATGCCTTTTTTCAGTGGAAGGCATGGATCCAAGACAAATACCTTCGCACTACAAAGTGCATTCTTAGACAACAGCACTTGTTAAGGCCCCTTACAAGGAGGTTTAAGCAATGATTTCTGCTGGTGAAACTTGACTAGGCAGGAGGCTTTACATCACGGCCCTATCTGTCCGTACGGGTGGGTAGAATTTCTTAAGCCTGTGAATGATTTCTTGACACCCTTGATGGTGGCCTGTGATATAACACAATGTTGTCTGACTCAGAATGTGCTGCTGGTCATAGCTGCTAAGAAGGAAACTAGAGTCTTTCCCATTAATATTTCATGACAGTCAAGTTTTGGGAATTTGTTTTTTTAGACTTAATCAACCTAAGAGCCATAGGCAGTGCATCTGGACTCTTCAGTCCAGTTTCTACACAAATCTTGGCCAGTTTATTATTTTGAATCCCACTTTGATCTTTTGTTACCTCTGCTAACTGCAGACAATGTGGACTTTGACGGCATTAACAACTCTGTAGGCTTTACAACTTTAAGACTGGACCTGTAAGATGCATGTCCCTATGGTTTTAGAGTATTTTACACCTGGCAATGAGGTTTTGTAGAGGTCTTTTGCTGATCACCACTGTGTCAGCCCTGGCACATAGATATGCTTCTACCCATCTTGAAGAGACACATAAATTACCAAAACATGTCCATACGAATAGCATTTTCTTTATCTGGATAAATTTAGCTTGAATATTAATTACAAATAGCCCCCAAGGAACAGAATAAACTGCTTTCCTTTTCTTGAAAATTTCCTCTTTGCTCCCTCCTTAATTGTGAGCCTGAGAAATAGGTCAGCTCTTGTTATACTGTTTGGCCAGACTAGAACATTTTGGAACATAGAAGTCAAGTTTCATGTTTCCTAACATCCCCTCTTTATCTGTATGGATTGTGTCAAGGGCTACATGAGCAAGGTGAGGAGGCAATTCCTTTCACACCAGACCAGGTATGGGTGCAAAAGACACACCGCCATCTCCAAAGCTTCTGATGTGAGGCTCAGGCCTTGTCCAAAATTGCTGTCTAAGGAGACTGCTCAGTTGATGGGGGAAGAAGACAGATGCAGTCGAGAGGAGCCAATGACCTTAGCTGTGCTGTTAACCAAAGCAAACATCTTTTTAGGTAGCATCAAGTCACTAGAAAGTTTAATTTCTCCATTGTCATAAAACTGCCCACAGACACAATGAGTTAGACTGTAAAGAACTAAGTATATTTAGCTCAGGTAAGGGCAGCATGTTTGCCCTCCAGGAGGCAAAGCACTGCTGTTGCGACTTCCTGTGGAGAACAGATTGCATGCACCCCAGAGATTCATCCTTTTCTTTCCCTTCTTTTTTTTTTTTTTTTTTTTTGAGACAGAGTCTTACTCTGTCGTCCAGGCTAGAGTGCCGTGGTGTCAGCCTAGCTCACAGCAACCTCAAACTCCTGGGCTCCAGCGATCCTCCTGCCTCAGCCTCCCGAGTAGCTGGGACTACAAGCATGTGCCTTCAGGCCCGGCTAATTTTTTCTATATATATTTTTAGTTGCCCAGCTAATTTCTTTCTATTATTTTAGTAGAGACGGGGTCTCGCTCTTGCTCAGGCTGGTTTCAAACTCCTGAGCTCGAATGATCCTTCCGCCTCGGTCTCGCAGAGTGCTAGGATTACAGGTGTGAGCCACTACGCCCGGCCTCTTTCCCCCCTCTTAACGCATGACTGCCTTACGGTGTGCTAGGCACTGTGCTATGCCTGTCACAACACGATAACCCTGTGCGGTAGTATTAGCTCCATTTTGTGGATAAGAGAAATCACAGCACCCAAGAGGCTGAGTGAGTTGCACTGGCTGAGCCTGCGCCTGAGCCCAGGTCCGTCTGCCTCCAAAGCCCTTGACCTTCACCTCTGCTGCAGCACTTCCCTTCCCTGCAAATGGCCCCCTCTTTGCAGTACGAGCTTAAGCAGGAGACTCTTGCTGATCAACCTGCGTGTCTAGGGATTACAGCAGCAAAAAAGAGATATTTTTGTTCATCTAATCACTTATTCACTCATTCCTCAATTCATTCATTTAACAAACATTTATTGAGCTGTTATTACGTCCTAGACACTGAGTTACGTGCTGAAACAAAGAGGTAAATAAGACAGATGGTCCATTGAGGAAATGAAATCCTAAACAAGTAAACACACAAATTAATATATCACTATAAACTGTGATAAGTGATTTTTTTCAATGAATTACCGTCTGCAGCAGCAATATCAAAAAAGCAATTTCAGTTATGTGGTTTGTGAATCGCAACTGAAAGAAGTTCTAGTGTAGCACTGTTCAAAAGAAATATAAAGCAAACCACATAAATCAGTGTAGTAGCCACATTAGAACAAATAAAAACAAACAGGCGAAATTAATAATATATTTAGCCCACTATATTCAAAATGTCATTTCAACAAGTATCTCACTATTAATGAGATGTTTTACATTCTTGTATTCAGAGTAAGTCTTTAAAATCCAGTGTCTATTTTAAGCTTACAGCACATCTCAGTTCAGACCAGTCTCATCTCGAGTGCTTGGTAGCCACATGTCACAGTGGTGCTGTTTTGCATAGCACACCTTCAGGGATACAGGTGATGCACCTCTTGCTGTAAGTCAGTGGTTTGCAACCTTGGCTGACACGGGATTACCAACCCTCCAATCATGGATCCTGTTTAATTGATGTGCAGGGAGTGGGGTGAGGGCATTTGGAGAAAGGGGATTGACTAGGTATCAATACATTTCATAGCTCCCCAAGTGATTTGAATGTGTAGTGAGGGCTGACAACTACTGCTTTAAGCAATAGCAGTTTTGTACCCAAAGTCTTCAAAATAAGGTGACAAGTGTGAAGCCCCTCCTCCCTAGCCCCAGCTGATAATCTGCTCACCTGCTTCCCTCATCCCTGTAAGCTCAGTCCTGGCCCCAGACTCTGGGCCCACGACTTTAGTCTGGGAAGCAGAGCTGGGGGTGCCCGGGCAGCTGTGCTGACCCATCATCCATACCTTGGCTGCTGGTGTCACTCTGACCTTGTGGCTCTGGCTCTGACAAATCTGATTCTACTTTCATTGTTGGATTGTGCCAGTGTCTAAGTCTCTGTTGTCTCTCCTCTGGAAAACTGCCCAGTGTCTCTAGCCTTGGACTTCCCTTGTTTTTGTTAGTTCTCGTTCCTGTCCCCTGCTGTCCTATCCACTTGTCTTCTCTGAGAATACCTGTTGTGAGACTCTACCCTTTCTCCCACCTGTTGGACAGCTACCACCTCTTACCAGGTCCTCCTGATGCTGCAAACTCACTGCTCCCCTTATCTGCTCCTTGCCAGGCCCCACGTTCTCTGGACACTGGGTCCCTCCAGCCAGGCTGTTCTCTCCATCTCCTCCCACCTCTCCCCAGCACCTGCTCCACCTTCCCTCTTGCTGCTTAACCCTTCCCTGCCCAGTCCACTTCAGAGCATCTTCAGCCCAAGCTCTGTTAGCATCCAATCATAACGGCTCATTAATCTCTCTATATAGGTACTTCAACCTGCCCAGGAAACTAGAAGCTCTGTTTATTTCTATTTTTATCCCTCTCTCCTTAACTTTGTTTTTTATTTTACTTCCTTTTGTTAGTCTCATCTCCAGTTGCTTCTCCTGCTCTAGGCCTGCCATCCCCAGAGGAGGAGATGGAAAGCCTAATAAACAGTGTGGCAAGCCTGTCCCCCACACCAGCCTTGAGGAGGCTCTTCTGCGTGAGGGGGCAGGTGTTTACTCCTGGGCGGACTCACAGCCTATGGGCTGCAGGGGCATGAATAGGGCTACAAAGCCAGTTAAGAAAACCTCTCTAGGAAATTTGATTTCAAGCTCACAGTTTTCCCTGGTAGCCTCTTATGCAGGGGTCACGTGAGTTTTTCCCCAAAGTCCTGAGGATTGCTATAATCAGCCCTGCAGTTCCGTTATGAGGGTATAGAACCTTTGGCTGGAAAGTTAATATTAATAATTTTCATGCTATTTTGAATAAACTTACAGCTGGTGTCCCCAGAGTCAAACTTGTCAGATAAATAAAATTAAGGCTGTGAGGCTGCTATCTAAAAACGACAATTCTATTCCCGACAGAGACTTAGGGAAAGATGAAGATGAAGAATAATTTCTAAATCAGTTCATCACATATACAGAGGCTAGGACTTAGGAGGCTCTTCTGTGTGAGGGGGGCAGGAGAGATGACTTTCCCCAGTGATGGCAATTCCCACTGCCCCAGGCCACGAAGTACGATTTCTGGGGAGCTGGCCACTCTAGCTCTCTCCTTGGCCCTCTCTTAGAACTATTGTACCGTAAATTGGCCTACCCATTGGGAAAATATCAAGTTTGTCTCTGGATCATTCAATTCCATCTATTAACCTAAAGTGCTAAAATTTAGCAGCAATAATTGATGGGGTGCACATTGCAGAACAGTAGCATGAGGCCTGTGGAGTCCCGAATGGATGGATGGATGGATGGGGGATACTGTGCTAACCACGAATAGAATTTGTGCTTCCCTCTTAACTGGGATAATATTTTAAAACATCAATCAATATACTTTTTTGTCCTTGATAATATGTTTTTATTTCTTGGCTGTTCCACCCTTACAAAGTATATTACAAAGAGATAATAATAGTATCTTCTTCACAGGGTCACTGCGAGGATTAAATGAGATTAATTCGGGGACAGTTGTTTAGCCAGGGTATTAGCTTGTAGTAAGAAATCAATATATGGCAGCTATCACTATTATTCTCCCCCATTTTCTATTAGTAACTTGCCCAAGGTCACACAGCTAGTAAGCAGTAGGACCTAGATCTGTCGTGCCCCGTTGGCAACAGCTGCTCGCTTGGATTTCTCCAGAACCACACTCTTCTCCCTCAGAGAAAGAGCAGCACTGCTGAGACTTCCCAACACCAGTGTAGACCAGTTCTCCCCTCCCTCAAGTAATCACACTGCCTGAGCTAGAAGGAAAAAATAGAGGCGTGTGTGTGTGTGTGTGTGTGTGTGTGTGTGTGTGTGTGTGTGTTGGAGGCAGGGGTGTAAAGGAGGTCTGCTATCTCGTTTGGAAAATTATATCGGAGGACTCAGGTGTCATTTCTCAAAAAGTCTTATAGGAATGGAAGCTTTCACTGCTCATTTTGGAAGTCCCAAGCCTCATGGCTCTGATGGCGCCTTGTGCAAGAAAGAAATGCAGACCAAATGGGTGCAGAAGAGAAGCAGGCAGTTCAGTCTTCCCTTAGCTCCTCTCTTTTGGGATTCTTTAAATAAAAAGACTTTTGGTGATTCTATGCAAATGGATGGGCCTCCCTAGCTTCCTCCACCCCTGCAATGGCTGCAAAGTCTCTGCTTGCTGTGAATGTCAAATATGGTCCTAAAGGAAGGAGATCATAGTCAGATCATAGTTGGAATCTGGTTCTGGCACTGGCTGTGTCTTGTGTCTCCTGGGCAAATTAATTCTCCCCTCTGAGTTCCTAGCCTGAGGGAGAAGGAAGGGAAAGGACCAGCCTCTGAGAGATGGTATTTGAGTGGGTGGAAAAGTGCTGAGGAAATCAGACTTTTGGCTAGAGGCAGCGTCTCTAACTCCTCCGAGGCCCTTCTCAGTCTGAGGCCCCAAAAGAGGGCAGAGCCTGAGAGCAGACAGCGCCTCAGGGGCTGCACAGATGGAGACAGCTTGCTGAGAGCCAAGCCCCTCCTGCCCACGTGTAACCTGCTGATAGAGACAACAAAGTGTCACCTGTGCAGAAAGGTGGCTTGTCAAATAGACAGCCTCCATGCATGCTTAAGATTCAGATTTCTGCTTCGAAAAGTACATAGTACCAACTCCCAAAGTGGTGTTCTTGAGAGCAGAACAATCACTGCATTTTCTCCGTAAAGATTTCACCTCTGGGAGGCCGAGGTGGGCGGATTGTTTGAGCTCAGGAGTTCGAAACTAGCCTGAACAAGAGTGAGACCCCATCTCTGCTAAAATTAGAAAGAAATCAATTGGACAACTAAAAATATATAGAAAAAATTAGCCGGGCATGGTGGCGCATGCCTGTAGTCCCAGCTACTCGGGAGGCTAAGGCAGAAGGATTGTTTGAGCCCAGAAGTTTGAGGTTGCTGTGAGCTAGGATGACGCCACGGCACTCTAGCCCAGGCAAGAGAGTGAGACTCTGTCTCAAAAAAAAAAACAAAAAACAAAACAAAACAAAAAACAGGTGGACTACTAAGTGAAGTATCCCAAGAATGGAAAAACAAGCATCACATGTACTCACCATCAAATTGGTATTAACTGATCAACACATAAGTGCACATATAAGAATAACATCTATTGGATGTCAGGCAGCAGGGAGGGGGAGGAGGGGACAGGTATATG